>PVIC010001331.1:0-93757 GCA_004025085.1 Thryonomys swinderianus | reverse complement strand
ATATATATATATATCCTTAAAACTTTGTGTTGTCTTCTTTGGGCTTCAAGGGGTTGATGAGTAAGATTTTTCAAGATCTTTTTCAATTAATATAGTTCTATATTTCTTTCTATCTAGAAATTTATTTGTTGAAGAAACCAGACTACTTTCCCTGTTCTGATTTTCACCGGATTTACCTGAACATGTTCCTCTGCCCTCTGTATGTCCTGTGCATTAGTAATGAAATCTAAACGCCTAATCAAATAAATTTACTTTAGGTTTTGGGCAAGACTTTTCATGAAAGTTTTTCATTCTTTATCAGAAACCAAAAAGTGCCTTGCTACCTCAATTTCTGTGATGCTAGCATCCGCCAATCATTGATGCCTCGATTTTATAATTCATTTGTGATTGTAAAATATTGATAACTCAATTTCTTAACATTTTCTTGATTTATTTCACATTTCCTCTCCACAGAGATAAACTTTACCTTAACTGTTAATTAGTTTTCTAGTGGTTATTTCATTAAAAAGTAGAAATGTTTGTATATTTTAATAACCCTATGTTATATAAAGATAAAATTGTGTACATAGGTAACCATGAATTCAATTTCATGAATTCAACCTGATGCTCTTAGTTCTAATTCTTTGCTACACAGAAAACTCCTTCTCAAGGGCTCTAAACATTTGAGGATAATAACTGCAATATATTCAATATGATCAACAAAACTAATTTTCAAAAAAAATCGTGCATTTCTCTTCATTTCATCCATGTAGGTTGAACTATACTTACATTGTCAATACAGACAACTATATTAAATTGTCTTCCATAATTCCATAACCACGAGTTATCTAAGGCAATACAAATGTATTTAACACTCATGGCTGTGGTTTGGATATGGTTTGTGTGTTCCCGAAGAATTCATATGTTGAAATTCCATCCCCATTGTGAGGTCTTAGGAGAAAATAAATATAATCTGACTCAGGTGCTTACAACAAGGGCCTTTGGAAGTAATTAAGGTTATTTATAAGGTCATCAGGGTGGAGGCTACATAATTAAATTCTTCTGGCTCTACAAGAAGCAGAGGAGCCTCACATATACACTCCCTCTCCCTCCCTCTCCCTCCCTCTCCCTCTCCCTCTGTCTCTGTCTCTGTCTCTCTCTCTCTCACACACACACACACACACACACACACACGTACATGTGTGTGCTGTCTCCTATTCAAGGTAGATTCACCTAAAAACAGGTGAAACATTACTGGTTCTTCCCAAAGTACTAGGAGATTGTATTTATGCAGCACCAACAAGTGTTGGGTGGGAAATTAATAATATTCAGGAAAAAAAATTCTTGAAAACAAGTTTGCATGACATACACAACGTTACCTCTGAAATATTGTACATTCTGAAAAAAAAACATCCCCAATATATAAACTGCCAATAAGTTCTTTATGAATGTTACTTCTCCTTTTTCTAAGGTAAAATAAGTTTGACAATATACTATATTAAATTCTCCAAACAAAATGAAGCCGGGGTCTACTAACATAAAACTTGCATATTGTACTGAATCTTTTATTTTTTTAAATTTTTATGAATGTATTAAACATAAAAACAATAGCAAATCTTTACAAATGTATACCCACACCAACCATTGTTGACATTATATTTGCCTCATTATTCTACATTAATGTACAGTGTAAATAATATAAAAATATACCTGAATTTTAAATTTAGGTGTATAAACTACCTGAAAATAAAAGCTTAATCTCATATTACTTTTTATCATCTTTATATTCTCAGTGCTTGCAAATACTTCACATAATATCCATAAAAATAGCTACTGAATAAATACATGTAAAAATTAGTAAGTAGGTGTGTGATTAAATGAATAGATTTAGTCGTCAGTATTTCTTAAATAAAGAAACATGATGATAAACAATAGCCTCAAATTGTCCATGGGCAAGGGAAAGTGAGGTTTTTATCAGATAAAACTTTATTATAAAAATGCCCCTTATTCCCTTAAAATGGCAACTGATAGGGCCTACTTGAATGTTAATTTTTTCCAAGCACTTTTTATCTTCTTTGAGATACAAATGCTATCAGAGCCTAAAATAATAAGAGCACGTTTGTCCTAGCCTTTAATTCCAAATTAGAAAAGAAAAAGTGAGATGATACAAATAATTAAAATGTAAAATCTGAGGACGATCAGAACTGTGGCTGGCTAAAGTTTTGAGTGTTTTTGTCTCTGCCTGGTGATCTATGCATTTGGTTCAAGAGATGAGATTTAAGAATTTCAGCTCAAGCTTGCACCTCAGATTCCTCTCAGAGACTAGGTGAGTTGCCGTGGATGTAAGTTTTCCTTGCATCATTTTGAAAATGCCAATGGTTCGGCTTGGTTGGCCCTGGACATGTATTATGTCAGCACAACCTCTGAACCCATGGCATCTATGTATATACTAAAAACTGCTCAATTTTCTATGGTTAGAATATATCAGAATTAAAAGTCAATATTATAAGCCCATAATTTGTTCCTTTCACCCTGTTTTCTTCTCTGTTGTGCAGATACACTTATATAGTAGCATAGCCAGAGCTTTTTGGTTCAAAAAGAGATATTTTTAGAAAGCTTCTTTTTATTTTTTGTTCTTTCATAAAGAAAATGAGTGTGTTCCTATTCTAAACACTGGCACTATATAGATAATATTTTTATCTTCATAAATTCAAACAGAGAACTAGCTGCCAAAGCTTGCCCTTTTCCCTGAAAGATGCCTACTTATCTCTGGACCTTGTCTTTGAGGTCATGTAAGAAATTAAACCTCAATAAACACTAACCCTTGCATGTTGAATTGAAGAGTATAAGCAATTGTGCAGCCCTGAGGACTCACATTTAGTAATGTTCTAAATTTACATGAATCTTTCTGACAAAGAACAGAGGCTGTGTATGTGCGTGTGTGTGTCCATGTGTGTGTGCACGTGTGTTCATGTGTGTATGTATGTACTTATGTGTTCAGTTCTCATAATATCTTCTAGTTCCTGAATGTCTAACCAATTTAGGAAATAACCTCTAATTTATATATTATATTCATTTTTTACTGCTACTATAACAAATTATCACAGCCATACTTGCTTAAAGCAACCCAAATGTATCATGTTATACTTTTCTCACTCAGAACTCAGCCCAGGCTGTCACCATGCTACACTCAGGCTGTGACAAGGGCTGCAGGCTCTTCTGGGGGGCCTGGGAAGAAGCTGCTTCCTAGCCTGGTCCAGAGTGGAGGTGGCTCACAGTCTCTGGCAGAGATCTTCTTCCATTCTCAAAGCCAAGAAAAGCTCCTTTCTTTCTCCTCCCACCATAAGAAATATGAATCAAAATATCATAAGAGTTCATATTAAGAAAAATTATTGCAGGAAAAGGCACGTTAATCACTCTCAAAATACTTCCCCTCACTTCGAACACACTTGTGTCACTAGTCACTCTTACCACTTTCTGTGTGCTTTGTGTTTTTTCTGCAGGGACGTTGGTTTGTTTGTGACAGTGGGTCTCCTCGTGTAGTTCAGGCTAGCCTTGACCTCAGCGCGGAGCCCAGACTGGTCTCGAACTCACCTGCTGGGATCACAGGTGTGAGCCACCACGCTGGCTCTAGAGCAGTTCCAAAGGGCTGCTCCTCTTCTGGGAGTCTCTAGTTGCACTGTCATAAGTGCTTTGATGTCCAAATTGATTAAAACCATCTACTTCTCATGGCCTTTCTGACTTTAGGGCGGACCCGGGAGATCCAGTTCCGGTGATGAGATGCATGAGGCCTTACGGGCCTGCTTTTCCCTTGGATGGTGCTGGACAGCAGCCATCACTGTACTTTTTTAGCCTGCCTGCTAATGGTTTTCATGAAAAAGGACTTCCAGAAATGCTTCAGAAAGAGACAAGAAAGTACGATAATGTGAAGATAAAGTGTTCAAAGAGAGGAGGGTGAAAACCGTGTGTTTTGTGCTGCATATATTTTTAAAATGTAAACATCCAGGCTTTTTGGATGCCCCATCTATTTGATTTCTGCTGCTTACCTAACCTTACCCTTGGCTCAGGTGGAAAAACTCTATTTTTTAAGATCAGCTGATCAGAAAATTCTGCTTATACAGTTAATTTGCTTAGCCATGAAATTTAAAATTCAACAGCAAGAGAACAAAACAAAAAAAAAATTGGGGAAGGCATAATTCTGCCTACAGTACATATTTTCTATGGCCCTGAGGAGTCTTAAATTGGAGACTGATCTCCATGCTCTTCCGATTATAACATAATTAATATAATATTAAATAATATAATGATTAACAAAATTTCTACTTTGTTCTTTTTCAGAACAAAGGTATATGACTTTTCATTATTTAATATATTCCTCCACAACACAGAGTAAAAAATATTTACCAGATTCCTTAAATAATATTTTTTGTTTATAGACTACACAAATTCCAGCTTTTAGCTTCTGATGGTTGAAGAAATTTAAATGATAAGAAATGCCTGAAAATCATCAATTTTAATAATAAAAATGATTTGCGGCAGAGGTTTTATTTTTATTACATTTTCAATATGAAAAAGTATTCCTTACTCTCCTTCATCTTGTGATGAGATTTTTTTATACAAGTTTCAAACTCATTTTGAATTTGAATAAGAAGTGTTAGAAAAGACCCTGTTATTAAAATTTGAAGTGTTTAACTGTGCACTGTAGAGATGGTCGAGGTGAGATGATGTTCTGCTGGATTCCTAAATCCAGACACACATGAGATAGTGCACTGATGTGGCATAATCACCTTTGTGTCTGTCTTAAAGTCTCCATTGAGGATAAATCTGTGAAGTACAAACTCTAACATCTTAGATTAAATCACCGCTTGTTCCTCAGTTCTTTCATTTGCATAGTAGTAGTAATATTGTGGATCTGATGGGTCGAGGTGAGGAATAATACATGTAGATATGTGCATGGATATTCAGGGTATCAGCACAGAGTAAGGGCTCAAAGCTACTAGGCATTATTGTCATCACTGTTATTCACAACTTGGGGTGATCTAGTTTACACAATTCTTTAATTTCAATACTAGACTACTCATTCCTTGCTTTAAAATTTCTCAGTGGCTCACAAAATCAAAAAAAAAAATAAACACAAAAATAAAGATTTAGAAACTATCACAAGTGGTGAAAGTTTTCTGATAGCTACATTTACCATCAGAACATAAAGAAGAACAGGCCAAGCTAAAGAAGAAGACTGAGATAAAATACTGAGCCTGGTTGTCAAAATTAAGTCATATCTGCTTAAAAGCTCTGAGTTACATGAAAGAAAAATGAAGAACTATAATTTGTTTTAAGGAAACTCAACATCCACTACAAATATGGTGATTTTTTTAAAAAGCCCTGAAAAATCAATTTGTGCTGTATAATGATATATCTATGTCAGTCATTAGAATATTTTAAGATTCATTCTTTCTAGTTAATCCTTCATTCTGTGCACGTTTTACACACATCTCTTAAAAGCTTTTCACAGTTCAGTTCAATTTCTCAGCTAAATATTTGTAACAAATCCATCCAGACATGGTGGCATCCACCTGCTATCTCAGCATTTTAAACGGCTGAGGCAGGATAATTCCAGGTTTGAGGCCAGCCTGAGCAATTTACTGACTCACAATACTCTATCTCTGAAATCTGTGCTAGACTGGAACTTTAGCTGAATGTGAAGGCCCTGAACTTAATTCCTAGCACCACAATATAATAGTAATAATAATAATAATGATAGTAACAATAATAATAATAATATCCTATTCATTTGACCCATAAATGACTGTGTATTTTTTTTTCACATCATGGAGGGGCCAGAGATTTAGCTCAGTGGGTTTGTCACCTGCCTCACAAGTGCAAATTCCTGAGTTTGATCCCCAGTAACCACATACAATGCTGGATGTGGTGACTCACGCCCACCAGCAATCAATACCAAATACCACAGTGCTGGGTGTGGTGGCTCACACCTGTAATCCCAGCACTCGGGAGGCAGAGGCAGGAGGATTGCTGAGTTCGAGGCTTGCTTGGGTTACATAGTGAGCTCAGGGCCAGCTTGAACTACAAAGCGAGACCCTGTCTCAAAAAAAAAAAAATCATGGAGGACAATATAATAAAATGAATTTCCATTGAAAAAAATTGACAGATATTTGTATTTTGTGGTCTAAATATCCTTTAAAAATTCCAACCTTAACATAGACACTTATTCTTGGTAAGAACTGTAATAAATCCAAGAAAGTGATATACATAATTTTCAATTTCATTTTCTTATAACTACTAAAACATTTAACAAATATAAATGAGTATGTACTTGTTTTGTTTTGTTTTTTGTTTTTTGAGACAGGATCTCACTTTGTAGTTCAGGCTGGCCCTGAGCTCACTATGTAGCCCTGGCAATCCACAAACTCAGCAATTGTCCTGCCTCTGCCTCCTGAGTGCTGGGATTACAGGCATGAAGCACCACGTCCAGCGTTGAGCATGTAGTTTAAATGAAGAAAATTAGTAGATGCTGAGTTATAAGTGAGAAAAACACTGTATGATTATCTAATGGGAAGAAGAAATACTACATATGTCATTAGCAGCAAGAAGTACACAGTGTAGAAAATATGTTGCAGAACAATTCTACCCTAGTGCGCAAGCTGCAAGGAAGTGTCTTTGAAGAAGTCATATTCCAAGTAAATCTTAAATAATGGAAACGAGTTATCTTGTAAGAAGAGAGATGAGTGTCCAGGACAAGACCCCAGGCATATGCTGCCTAGTATGAAAGAAAAGAAAAAAGCTCTGAAAGAAAAAGAAAAAATACTCTGGAAGAAAATATCATAGTACTGGTGGTTCTGGATTCAATGTTCATCCATCAGGCACTAATTTTGATAGTAGTTTCTTTTTGAGGGGCCAAGAGAAAGTCAGGAGATTCAGCAGAGAATAAAGCTAAGTATCCTACACTAAACAGAGAGAGTGTGGCCAGGTCACTGAGGAACTCCCAAGTCACCCAAGAATTATAAATACTATCCTAAGACCCTGCAGAACCACTGGAAAGCCATAACTGGAGAAGATATTTTTGTTCATGTCTTAAATACATTATAGTGTGAAAAGGAATAGAATGTGTAAGTGGACTGTAGAAAACATAAAATCAATTTCAGAAACAATCCAAGATTTAAAAAAAAAAGAGAAAGATTAAGAAATGAGACATTTCAACTAGGATTGGGCACTGTTACATGAAAGAGGCTGTGTTTCTGTGATACACTCTGAACAGACTGCTGGATTCATTCAGACAGCATCACAAAAGTGAGGCAGGGTCTAAAGATGAAGGCTTGGTTGGTGCTTAGAGTAACTGCGTGGAAGGGTGGGCCATTTTCTGCCACAGAGAACCCTAGCATGGGAGCAGATTCTTGGGTGAATTATTATTTAAATTTAAATTTTCAGTTAGAGTTTTGTAAAAATAACAAGTGGATACAGTTACTACATAATGACAGTAACCACCTTCAAGTAATTGACAAATAGTAATTTTAAACTACAGAGGGTATGAAATAACCTACAATGAGAATAATTGAGAAGAAAATAAGCTCTGACAGGGACCATGCAGAAGATAATTAATAAGCAAAGGACTTTTTGAGGAAGAACAAACAGAAATTTAGAGAACACAATATCCAAAAGACTCAACACAAGAAATCAAGAAAGTTTAAAAAAAGAAGAAGCCGGAAAAGAATCCAATACTGTAGAACAATAAATTTTCTAGAGACTAAAAGTATCATTTGAACTTACTGGCAGGAAGATCACTGATGCACTTAATGGAAATGGTTTTAAAGATCTAAATAAAGGATTTGACAATTATTAAGTCTTTTGGGAGGCAGAGGCAGGAGGATTGCTGAGTTCCGGGCTTGTCTGGGCTACACAGTGAGCTCAGGGCCAGCCTGAACTACAAAGCGAGACCCTGTCTCAAAAAAAAAAAAAAAGTCTTTTGGGAAGGAAGGGGTTTAGTCAACCATTTTTAGATGACTGGCTATAGAGGTACAGAGAGATAAGATGACGTTAATTGCTGGGGCAGTTGTTAATTGAGAAAACTTTACCTTCCTAAGACAGAGACATTCTCATTAAAAACACTGATAGATGATGGACTGTAGAAGGAATTACTGCTGTCATAGGCAAGTGGACACTCAGCAGTAAAGGAGGTTCGAGGGCGAATATTGATTTTGGGTAGATTTATGAACTACTTGTCATGACAGTGGACTTACTTTTTATCACTGGAGTAGTGTCCATGAGTTCTCCCAAAGTCAGTATTCTGTCTTGGATTTGTAACCTTATGAGATTTTATAGAACTCAAAAAATTACTCTATTTTCCAAAGAAAAACTTCAAAGCATATAAATATATGTATAGAGCATATTTCTTTCTTCTAGAATTCATTGCCAATTACAATTTTTTTATTCCTTTTATGTCACTTTTCTAGGAAACGTTCTATGCTTTCATAATATAATCAAGAAGAATCTGAAGCCAAGTCAAGTCTCTCAGATACATGATAAAGAATGGCGTACAATTGGCGGTCAAATTCAAAAACCAATGAACCATATGAAGAAAAGCATGAACACCGAGAATTTCACTCTGTAAATCAATCTCTTTCTTATAGTCAAGTCAGTCTGGGTTTTGATCAGCTAGTACATGAAATCAATAATGAAATTCCATATTGTCAGAGAAATACTGAAGAAAACACCTTTTTTGTGCCCAGCGCACTAAATTGGGACTCAAAAAGGTATTCACTGGCTGGAACACACCAAATATCCTCAAATGAATTCCCTTCTAAAAGCCCAGACCTCTCTTGGAGTCAAAGTGGGAAAACTTCAGCAATTGGTTTTAATCATTCTGTGCTGGTAAAACCAGAAGAGAGGAATAAACAAAGCTCTGGGGGAGACTCTGGAAGAAAATATCACAGCCCTGGTGGTTCTGGATTCAGTGTTCATCCATCAGGCACTAATTTTGATAAAATGAGTCCACAAATACAACTGAACAATGAAAACCCTAACTACCACATAGGATTTGAAAGGAGTGATTCTCTTGTATACTCATGCTTCTCAACTGACTGCATGCCAAAAGACAAGACTAAAAGAAGAGGAAATATCAACACTGTAGATCCTTCTCCAATGCTCTTTAAAGATTCTTTTTTGCCCACAACATGGGACAGTACATGGCCAGAAAATGCAGAGGTAAGTGTAACATGATTAATTCATATTCAAATGTGAATCTGAAAGAATCATTCAATCATTTATTTGATTAATTGCCAATGAGGGTAAGTAGATTGACAAATCTATTAAAATTATGTAATATTTTTCATTTATTTTCAAATTCCATGGTATTGTACTAATGGCTATTTCTGAGAAAAAGTCAGTATTTTATACACAATTTATAAAGCTCAGCTTCATCAAACTAAATGAAATGTTATGGTACTTATATTTTATTGAATAAAAATAATAAATTATAGTTTAACTGACAATATTCCAATCTTACTGTTAAGCACAAAACACACATATGTACATTTTTATTTTAGTCACGTTGTGATGACCTAAAATGCCATTACCATTAAAGATAGGAAAAGTGTCCTTTTACCCAGAAACTTCTCAGTTGTATTAGCAGGTAACTTTGATTGAGTTCATTCCAAGAGAAGGAAATTAAGAGGTATGGGTTTGTCAGTAGTTTTCCAATCATTTTAGCAATCATAGAACTAGTGCAATAGTTCAAGACGTCTTTGCTGCTACTGTGCTTAAATACTAGAAGTAAATGGTAGAAAAGAAGAAATGTTACTACACCTGCAACTTCGGAGAATTCCAAAAGGAGTCAAGAACTAGCTACCAAACCTTTGAAATATATTGTTGCAAGCTAGGCAAAATGGATGCAAAGAAAGCATGATGATGGGAGTTCATAAATAACATAGGACTCAAATTAGCTTGTAAAGGGTGTGAACGCCACACAACAACAGATGGGGTAGAGTGCACAGCAGAACAACAAACACCTCCGGTGATTTATACTAAAAGTTAAATCCTAGGGACTGCTAGATATTATGACAATATGTCCAGTACTAAACCTCCCTACTGCTAAACATAAAGTCAGACAAAAGTACAAAGCAGCTGACCTCAGCACTGAACAACAGGCAGCATAAGACACTGGTTCTTGAGAAAAGTTACACCTGTGCTTCTCCTGGTTTCTGCATGAGGGTGGTTTCCTGCTGCTGTGCAAGGTAGGTGTGAACAACAGTGTTACTGAACTGAGGACACAGTGTCACTACAGTTAGTCTCAGGCTACAGAAGCAACTAGAGGGAGCTGTGTATTGAATGAAGGTCTGAGGTCTTCAAGGAATTGACTGTACATTCTTGCCAAGTAATAGGATGTGCTTGCAGAACTTTCTAGATATTGTCCACCTTGGGCTGAGAATGGAATGAATGGTCATTGTTGCCACTGATGTAGCAGTTATATAATACAGCACTAATGGGAACACCAGAAAAAAGACCAAGAAGAATGCTTCTGGCATTCAAATGAAATTCCACGAAATCAAACATTAAGAGTAGAAGTCATTCTCTAAGATGAATACTGCACCAACCAAAATAGATGTGACTCAAAAAAAAAAATGTTTAAACAAAGATGACAAGACCAAGTGGATGTTAGCACTCTGCCAGAAAGTCAACAGTTTCTTTTTTAAAAACCATAATTCACAATGTGTCATCTATGATACTCAGTATATAACAACAAATGCATAGATACATAAAGAAGAAGAGACTCTTGGCCCACAATCAATAAAATAACCCAGTAGGCAGAATCTTCGAGCTAAGCCAGTTTTTAGAATTAACAGGGGGAGACTTTAAAGTCACTGTTAAGTGTACATGATGTAAAACGATGCTCAGAGTGGGTAGTCAGAGAGAAATTACAAGCCATGGAAAAATAAGGAGAAACAAAGACCCCTTCAGGTGCTGAAAAGAATGTCTGCAATGAAAAACTCACTGAATGTGCTTAACAACACGCAGAGTGGCAGGACAAAAATCATAAACTGGAAAGCAAAGCAATATAAGCTATCACATTGAAGAAAAGAAGCCCAAGAAACATATAAAAATGAGCTGAGATTCAGAAAGCGATGAGGCAAGTAGTACGACATGTGGCAGACTAAATGCTAGCAGGAAACAAAAATTAGAGGAAATTTAATTTGAAGGAATAATGGTCAGAAAATTTCTCCAATTTGGTTGATAATATCAATACAAAGGCAATCACATATAGACACATACACTCAAGCATCTAAAAATCTGGGTAAAGAAAAATCTTAAAAGGAGGCAGATTGGGAGGAGAAGATTCCAAATAATGAAATTATCATCTGAATAAAGGCAACTTCTCATCAGAAACAATGGAGAATAGAGGCAATCAAATGACATTTTTAAGTTCTACTAGAGAACTGAGCTTGACTTTTGATGACTTTGGAAAGATTTTGAAAGGAGCAGAAAAGAGATAATTTTTCCAATATTCACCTTTTAAATCAAAAGTACAAGTAAAATATGTAATTTCAAAATGGACATCTGCTATGTTTGTTAAATATTCCTCACAAACCTTAGATTGCCAGTCCAGGATGATCTGTCCCGTCTTTTAGAACTGTCATTGTAATGACTACAGAATAGGAAGTAAGCAAACACTGACAGCAGTTTTTCATAACTACCCTTTCCCCCTATGAAATTATGTGCAATTTCTTGAAAAGATTGAGAGACAGTAAAAAGGATTAGAAATTTAATCTTACAGGCAAAAGTATGTATGCTTCTGACCTTAATGAAAATGATAAAATACTTATATATGTGGCAGTATCAGTAGACTTTGGAAATATGTATTATTTAATATTCTGTGTGTGGGGGGTATCAGAGATCAAACTTGGGCCTTTGTGCTTCCAAAGCAGGTGTGGTACCATTTGAGTTAAATCAAAAGGGAAATATATATTATTTAAGTGACCGAAACCAACTCAAAAGGGTATAAACACTTAGACTATGGTGACAGAACTCTGAATACATCACTAAATATGTTGTAAACAGACTAGAAGGAGAGGTGATGAGGACTTTCTCAAGCAACGAAATGTTATATCTTCACGGTGGTGTTTTGTTCACAGTTGCATGCATTCCTCAAACTTAAATTTTATACTTAAATTAAACACATTTTTTCATATGTATTACTTGAATAATAAATAAAAAAACTGTCTCCCCCTTTATGAGTTCAGAAATCTGTAAAACAGTATAAACATTGTGGAATTGTACTATCTTTTCTTTCTAGTGAACCAAATTCATTTAGCCATTTTTATTTTAAGCCAATAGGTTGTTCTATTCAAATCGTTGCAGTATCCCGAGGCAGTGATATGATGCTGGCTTCCTTTTGTGGCGAAGTGAAAAAGTGAGTTATTGCTATTTATTAAAGCTTGAACTTAGTTTATCAATCAACTTCTGTTATTGTTTTTGATGTTTATTATCAAGTACGTATTTAAAGTTGAATGCTTCATAATTTCAGAACTGCTCTCATTTGCTGATAATTCAGTTGGCAGTTAATTAATTTTTCATTTAATACCATAAATATCTGACTTTTTCTGGCTGAGTTTCAGTTCAACACAGATTATCCTTGCTACCTAGGGCATTCTATTTAGAACCATGTGAATGCTTCCATCTTACTACTAAATCTTATCAGAGTATTAAATTACATGTGAATCTAGTAAAAAAACAAATTTGATCACTAGAGGGTGCTATTTAAAAACTGGACTGGGCTGGAGATTTAGTTCAGTGTTTCCAGCACCTGCCTAACCGGCACAAGGTCCCTGGTTCAATCCCCGGTAACCACATACAACAATACCAGGCATGGTGACTCACACCCATTGGCAATCAGTACCACATACCACAAATGCTGGGCTTGGTGGCTCATGCCTGTAATCCCAGCCTTTGGGAGGCAGAGGCAGGAGGATTCCTGAGTTCAAGGCTTGCCTGGACTACATAGCGAGCTCAGGGCCAGTCTAAACTACAAAGTAAGACCCTGTCTCAAAAAAAAAAAAAAAAAAAAAAGAAAAGAGGATCATTTTGTTAACCTAAACATAAATCTATGATATAAAAGTAGATGTTTCCTAAAATGTTAATTTCTTACTAGGAATTATAATTTATGTCATACCATCTGTTGCTAAATGTAAAAGTTTTGAAAATTTAATGTATTTACATTTGGTCCTCTTTTAACTACTTACAGTCATTATTTTGAATATAGTAATATATATTTATTTATAAGCTTTAAATTATGAAAATATAATTTTGGATTAAAATTTGAATAAATTATTGAATTATTAATTTTGGGGGGTACTGGGCAGTGAACTCAGGAGCATGTGCTTGCCAAGCAGGCATAGCACCACTGAGCTACATCTTCCACCATTCATTCATTCATTTAAAGGCTATTTCTACATCTGGTAACTACTGCATGAATGGTAGACATTAAGATTTAAAATGAACAACCAGACAAACAAGAGGGTCATGGCCTCAAAAGCTTGTGACTCTGATTTGAAGAGTAAAGACAATCACACAGAATTACAAAACAAATAATCTCAAACCCATAAAAATATTCAGTCTTTAATCTCTTGCTTAGCTTTATAGAAGAAAATTTTAAATGGTACTTTGGGTTTCTAAATTAGGATCTTCAACGTTATCAACATCAACTCTTTTAGGAATGAGCTGCTCACCATAATAAAATGACAAGCACTGCTAACAATCTGCCACTTTATTGTAGTAATTTTTACCTGTGAGGCATAAGAAATAGGTCTCTTAATACTGTGAGATTTCACTCCTTGGTATAACTCCACTTACCTTGATTATGAGCTCCTCCAGCAATTTTGTGTTATAAAACATAATTTTATATTCTTAACTGAAACGTGGTAGACACAATAGGGACATGAAAATACTTTATGTGATGTTTTGTTAGTAGATTATGGTGCATTTCCAAACTCTTTTTTTTTTTTTTTTTGAGACAGGGTCTTGCTTTGTAGTTCAGACTGGCCCTGAGTTCACTATGTAGCCTGGCAAGCCTCAAACTTAACAATCCTCCTGTCTCTGCCTCCTGAGCGCGGGGATTACAGGCGTGAGCCATCACACCTGGCACTGTTGTATGTGGTACTGATTGCTGGCAGATGTGAGTCACCATGCCTGGTATTGTTGTATGTAGTTACCAGGATCAAACTCAGGACCTTACGTTTGCGAGGCAGGTGCTGGAACCACTGAGCTAAAATCTCTGGCCTGCATTTCCAAATTCTTAAATGGGCCTTTTCTCGATGGCTTTTTAAATAATCATGAACACTAAAACAAACAAACGGTAACCTTGAAGTAGTGAAAAAGAGCTGCAGATTATATTCATATGTACTTTCCTTGATTTTCAGTAAAAATTTTTTTTGGAGACAGGGTCTCGCTTTGTAGTTCAGGCTGGCCCTGAGCTCACTATGTAGCCCAGGCAAGCCTCAGACTCAGCAATCCTCCTGCCTCTGCCTCCTGAGTGCTGGGATGATAGGCGTGAGCCACCATGCCCGGCACTGTGGTATGTGGTATTGATTGCTGGAGGGTGTGAGTCACCAGCCCAGCATTGTATGTGGTTACCAGGATTGAACTCAGGATCTTGCGCTTGCGAGGCAGGTGCTGGAACCACTGAGCTATATCTCCAGCCCGATTTTCAGTAAATTTTTAGAAATATTCATTTGCAAGACGATTGAACACATAGACACACAGTTATTTTACACATTAACTATTCACACAATAACTATTTCAGAGGACCCATTGTATACTTTGCACTTCTTAGTTTGGGAACCACTACTTATGTCCTACCACAAAAATTTAAATGGTGGTCTTCGGTAGAGATAGAAGAACTCTATGAATTAGCATTCATTGTATGAAAAGATACTATCATAAATGAGTTCAGCTTTTACCCTTTTGGGGAATCCTAAGGACACAAAAGATTAAGTTGAATTTGAAAGCCAAATTTCACATGAGGTTTGCCAAAACTTCTAAAATGCCATTATAAAGTCAATTTTTTTTTGAGACAGGGTCTTGCTTTGTAGTTCAGGCTGGCCCTGAGCTCACTATATAGCCCAGGCAAACCTCAAACTCACAGCAATCCTCCTGCCTCTGCCTGGTAAGTGCTGGGATTACAGACGTGAGCCACCACATCCATAGATTTATATTTCTAACGGCATGAATTTTTATAATATTTAAATAAGCACACTTCTGTTATTAGAATCTTTTACTCCTCTACTAAAGAGATTTAAAAACTAACAGGGTTTGGTTTCTTACTTGGCATACTGGAAAGTCACATCTTTCAAGAAATATGCCTTATTCTAAGAAAAAAACAATGAAATGCCATAGCACATGGAAAACATTTCTGATCTGTCAGCAGAGGTTTAGGAAAGAGTCATGAATTTGAATTTTAAAATTTAATCATCCAAAAGGTAAAAGCTGAAGTCATATATGTATTGAACAGTATCTTCTCATATGATGAATGCTAATTCAAAAAGTACCTCAAAATCTATCCAAGATTGCTATCTAAACTTTTATGGTGGGCTGTAACCAGGGAAAGTGGTCCATATCTCTGGGCTCTCAAATTAGTGTCACGCAGCAGTAGACGATTATGTGAGAAACTGTAAGAAAGACAAGTGTGGGGCCTTCCACAGATATCTTGAATCAGAAAAGATGGGGATGGGACTCAGAACAAAAGGTGACGCTGATGGATGTCAGATCCACTTGTCAAGCTCCTCATAGGATGTTTCCATGGAGTCTAAAGAGTATAGTATTGGAGCAGTTTCTGTGGCTCTACTGTAAAGTAGCTGGCACTGCTGTATCACTGCACAAATAGAAAAATGTTGCTGCTAAGGATACAACACGTCATTATTGAAAGTGTAATATTTGAGTCAGGAAGAATTTAGATGTCAGCATAAATAATGCTAAAAGAACTCAAGATGCCATTTTCATCTTCAAAAGCATTTTAAATATCTACCTGTAAATATTCTACATCTCGGCATAAAACGAGACTACTGGGTTCAAACCATGGTGACAGATAATGATAATTATGATACTTTACATTGCTTAACATTCTGCATATTTTTATATGGCTTTTCTCATCCCAAGAAACCTTTGAAGCACATATTAACACTGTCCTTTGTGCAAACAAAGAAACTAGTCAAATAACTTGCCTTTGGCCATAACATTACTAAGTGGAAGCATGAGAATTCACACTTCAAGGATTCTGTTCCAAGGATAAATTGTCTTGCAATTCTTTGACCCATTTATACAACATGCAATTGTTCAAAATGTACTGACGACTTCTACCCTTAGCTATTTGTATAAAACACAAAAATTTAAAAACACAGAGAACCAAAAATAGTGTTTATCAATCTAACCCAAACAAGAGAACTTATTTATCAGTATTTCTAAATCAAAATGAATGACTTGCAACTAGAGAAACATACTCATGAGAGAAATCTGAAAGATTCAAACATCAAAAACAAAGGATATGAAGCAGGTAATAGGGTTCAGAGTGAATTCTTATGTTTTATTGAGGTGGGAAGATAGGATGGCTAAAACTGGCCAGAAGGGGATGTTTCTGTGCAGAAGCATTTCCAAAGTCCCATGTCATAACCTCTCGCGAGAACTCAGGCAGCTTTCCGATAGGATGATTTGGATGGGACGCCAGCGTGAAAAATATATAAAAAGGACCATAACCATTAAACTCTCACTGTGGTATCTTCGTGGTAGTCCACGTACCCTATAATTTATTTTGGTTTTTCTCCTTTATTTCTACTTTACTTGGTCCAAACTCGCTCTGCAGAGCCTGCTCCCCCCTTCTTTATTCTGGACAGAAACTAAAAATCACCTCTTAAAGGAAACTCCACCACCTCTAAGCCTGCTAACATTACTTTTATGAAAATGTACTCTTAATTACTTCAAATGAGATGCTTCTGAGAAAGCCTAGAGAGTAGCCCTTCACATCTGTTCTTATTCCGGCCTAAGTAAATGGACTACTTCAAATCAGTAAATTGGTTGTTTTCATGTTTTAAATCTTCTGACACTAAACATGGCAGAATTCTCCTACAGTTATGTTGTGGATGATAGTTTTCAAATTAAATTATGCAGCTTTTGTCCTAAACTATTTTTCCCATATGCTCTTCAGAATAAGAGAAACATACCCTGCAACTGACATGAATTCTAACTCCGGAAAGATCTGGAGCCCTGTTACTGCATTTCCATCTCAGCTCTTTTCTAAAAGCAAGTTCGACCTCAGTGTTTTTATTGATAATTCCGGACAAGTACTTCATCTTACACCATATGGTAAGCAAGCTTTCAAGTCGATATAAAAATCTTTATGAAGCTGGTGTTGGATACATAACCTTAAAATGACACTGAAATCATTTGAGGGGTACTATTCTATATTATTTTGCTCCAAAGTGGAAAAAAAAAGGAAAACAGTTGGGAAAAATTTGCTGATGTTTGAGGTTAGCAAGGGGTAGTTGTCTTCAAATACTCTCTGCATAGCCAACCACAAAATTCTCTATATGCCTGCAACCAGTTTTTACTAGTAGGTGTAGCAGGTATTCCACATATTTTTAAAAAATAAATTACAAAAAGATTCTAGATAAAGATTAAGTGTGATGATGACTACTCCTATCCATTAGAAATGACTATTTGATTCAAATATGAATAAATTATCATGCAGAAGAGGCACTGCGAGACTAGTCTCTATTGTCATACATAGTAAGAATCCTACCAACTCTGGGGAGCCTGCTCGTCAGACTTGCAGATCTACTGGCTAAGTGCCTCTGGGAAGGAGTCCTAGAAATTTACATTTTATCGAACTCACAAGATGATTCTTACTTTTCTATTATTTTAGACCATCTTTATAATAATTTGATATTGCACTGTTACAGTCTATTTTTCAATGTAATGTTAGTCTGTTAAACAACACTGAATTATTGTTGAGTTTTTATATAATGACAGGAAATTTTTCCTGACATGTGATTGAATAAAGTTTCTTTTATCCCCTGGTTACTATTTGTTATTATGCTTTTCTCTTTCTTACTGTAGTCAATGCTCTAAGTATAAGTGACTGCAAACAACACTTTGTTAGTAAATTAGTAAAGATCATCTGGTTTGAAACTAAGAGAAACCAATTCCTGATACATTAAGCAGAAAGAAATATATATACATATATATATTATATTCAATATATATTCAATATATATTATATTCAAATATATATTATATTCAAAATATATATACAGGGGTTTGTTACAGCATTTGAGAAGAAGAATTCATCAAAGAACTAGGAATGTTCTTATAATGCAGCCCCAAGTTTCTTTATGTACTTGAGTTCATCTGTGTAAATATGATTCTAAACGGCCTGTTCCTCTCTTGTGAGAGCTGTCCCTAAAGAAAATCTATGACCTACTTTGTCTGATAGTAAATCTAGACCCTTCATTGAGAAGAGATCTTTCCTCATCCCAGGGAGAACGGAATACTACACAGAGAAGGCGAGAAGAAGCCGAACAGACAGCTTGCTGGGTTTCCTCATCCAAGTTGTTAGTTAGGTCAGAGACTTTCTGTACAATTGCCTCTCTACCCAGTTCCATTCTTCATCTAACCACATGTTTAGTGTGTAGGTTTTTCTTCTATTCTTGATTTTTGAAGGCTCTCATATAATATAAAATCTTGTTTTAAAAAGGTGTTATTTTTGCTATACTGTCTTTTGTTATGTGAGTCTCAATTATAAAATTTATGATGAGGAGGGAAGTGATTCCACCCCTTTGTCCCTGTAAAATCAAAGAAAAGAAGAAAAAGGAATTTCACATAAAACAGAAAGATAATAGTAACAAAAGAATAATTCATGCCTGCTGCATATAGTACAGGGAATACCCCATATAGTATGGTACTAGAAATTGGACAGTCAAAATATTTCATGGAGTCACGAATTCAGATATATTTGCTATCGTATTCTGGAAATCCGCTCCTTTGCTAGTTAAAGACCTCCTAGTCATGATTTTGCCTGTGGTCCTATTAGTTCATCTAGCTTCAGTTCATACAATTTCAATCAACATTCCCAAAGCATAATACATTTAAGATACTCTGTCAACACACAGCATTTCTACAATCATTATACCCATATCTTTACTATTTGTTTCTCCAACCTCTTATTTGATAATATCTTGATCTACTGTAAGATATATATCCTAAATCCAGCATGATACACTTCCTTTTCTCTTTGTAGCAGTAATATCTCTTGCAGCACTTTTTGTTAGCTAGTGTGACTCAAAATCTTTCCACTCCAAATGAAAAGTTTGTCATTTAAAGGAACCATGAAAAAATGTACAGTTGTAGAACAAACTGAAGACAAAGTCAGTTAATTACGGAGAGTGCGCTCCACAAATTTTCTTATTGGCTAATGATCATCAGTCCGGTCTGTCACACTTTCAAAGACAAAGAGGAGGCCCTAAGATGACACACAAACTATGGACACAGAACCTTTTGACATATTGGCCACATGTGTCTATTTTTTATGTTGCCATTGTGTCAAATCCCTGAAGGAACTAAGCTGTGCTATCACATACCTTGAAACATATTAGGAACCTAGATCAAAAAAGGGAAAATAACTTGTTCATGTATACCAAATGAATAAGGCTGATATCTATAATTATTTTCCCGTCTTTGAGGCAGAACACATAATTAGACATTCATTGTTGGAGAATTGTCTGAATATCACAGCAACAGATTAGCTCTTGTACAGAAATACAGTGTACAAAGAGTTCGAACATGAGCAACACAATACCTAGCTTTATCATATTTTATGGAAACAGAACTAATCAGAAGAATTGCAAATGACACTTTTCAAGAGTATCTTAAATCTAACCAGACTGGATGTATGTGATGCCTCTCATTTTAATTCCTCTTGATGGAGCTAGACAGTTACAACCTTTCACAACGTGCTCATCATTCTTCATTTTTAAAGTTTTCCAGTCAGTATGTGATAAGCCCTTTTGACTTCTACTATTTATATTTGTTTCTTAGCTAATTCTCTTGTCAAAGACTTAATTGCAGAAATTCTGCATTTATACACAAGTGACCGGCTCTCTCCCAAAGATTATCTTCTCAGTATATGTGGCTCTGAAGAATTTTTACAGATGTAAGTACATTATTAAGGTAAATTTTGATCATTGTTAGAATCTGTTAATGTTCAGTAGAAACTTTGGGTTTTTTTTTTTTAAAGACTTTGCAGAAACATTCTGCTATTCTTCGGGACAGGTGGGAGGATGCAGGATATCAAAGTCAGGCTTCATGCACACTAAAGAAGGGTGCTATGACTGAGCTACATCCTAACCACTAAATATCATATTTTTATAAGGTGACATAATAAAATGATGAATTTGACCACCATACTGGCAGGCTCCCTGGTTTCATTTTCACTCTGTGCACTTATGGTGTTATTTATATAAGTAACCTGTGATGAGGGTGATAACCATCCCAGGTTGCCCGAGGCGGAGGAGGCCCCCAAGACAGGTGGTTTCAGTTCTGAATCACCGTGGATGCAGGCAAACCAGTTCACTCACTTTGCAATAAAATGTACTCGGGTAAATCACAGTTAATAAGGTAAATTTTTTGTTAAAGTATTTTTGTGTTTCACATAATATTACAATGTTAATTACATGCTAATATTTTAAGAATCATAAATTTTATAAACATTTCAATATCTGTATAAAATAATGATAAACCATCTATTTCAGCAATTCAGCGAAACAAAAATGTGTTCTCATGAGTATCACTTTGAAGTACTAAGTTGATGGAAAACTCATTTTTTAGTTTGCCACATAAGGCCATTTGTCTGAAATTTCTGAAAATCTAGCCTTGCAAATAAAATACTACATTAAGAAAAATAAATATTTCTCTGGTGGTATTTATAGTAATATTTTAAAGAGTAAAATATTAAATTTTAAAATATTAAGTAAAGTGGGATTTTTTTGGTTTTGTTTTTAGACAGGATCCTCTTTGTAGTTCAGGCTGGCCCGCAGCTCACTATGTAGCCCACCGCAGCTCACTATGTAGCCCAGGCAAGCCTTGAACTTAGCAATCCTTCTGCCTCTGCCTCCTTAGTGCTGGGATTATGGGTTTGAGCCATCATGCCCGGCACTGTGGTGTGTGGTATTGATTGCTGGTGGGTGTGAGTCACCACGCCCAGTATTGTTGTATGTGGTTACCAGGGATCGAACTAGGGACCTTGCACTTGCTAGGCTGGTGCTGGAACCACTGAGCTAAATCTCCAGCCCATTCTTTGGGCTTTTACAAGTCTCTAAAGATTAACAATAGTCTCTTGGAAATAAAAAGTAAATTTTTTTTTCTGATTCCAGTTGTCATGATTTCCCCAAAAATATGCTTGGAAATATCTTTGGAAAATTTGGTGAATTTAATAATATTTTAAACAGCAAATCTAGTCTCTTCTTGTGTAATATTAGCTGTGAATGACTTCAGAGATTATTTTTCTGCTTGTGTTGCCAGGTATTAAAAAAGAATGTTATATATTTATATGAAATCCCAGCAGTTTTGTTGCTCTGTGCTCAAAAATATCCCTCTCTCTCTGTGTACACAAGCCTATAAACATATTCATACTATACTTTTCCAAATTTCTATCTTAAATATTTCTTTCTGGATGAAATTTCTTACTGCTAAAATTTAGTGCAAATATTTGACAATCTTTCTTCTTATTTGACTCTTATCTGTGGTCATCAACCAAAAGATGAGTTTTAATGAATACTCAATATAAGATTAAATTTAATGAAATCATTTTTCTCTGCCTTTCAAAACTTTGTGTTGGGGGAAGGTAGCAACCTAGTCATTGAATACATTAATAGGCTCAAATGTACATAGAAAGAGTGGGATATTTTTAAGCATAAAGCAGACATAATATTTATCAAATGCATGTATTACAAGACTTAGATTCTACTCAATAGAATGTAGCAGAGTACTTAATAAATAGTAATTACTATTATTATTATCATTACACTTAGCTAGATGAATACTTCAAATGAAGTGTAGTATGGCAAGCTTTAAAGCCTAAATTATTATTTATTACTTTATTTACTTCCTTTGGTAAATATTATAATGTTTGCTTTAGAGATTGGAAAACACGAGATTTAGTTCAAGATGACACAGCCAGGAATCCATAAAACTCAAATTGTTACTAAGGGGAGATTTAACTACCGGGAGAGCTCTGAATATCTTGTTCTTGTTGTTTTTCATGTATATTTGCAGTACATGATCCTTGCATTCCTTGTAGGGAGTTGCCAAATATGCACAACACACCTTAATTCTTTTGTTCATTTCCTTCCTTTCTACTCTTTCTCTCCTCCATCTCTTGATCCCCTTCCTATGTAAGAAGCAACATTATTCAAAAGTACTTGAGTGGGAGACAGGACATAGCAAACAGTTGCACATGCTGGAGCACTGGGTGACAATGTGAGCAGTTTTGCTAGCAAGGGTGGAGGGACAGGACTCAGAATAGTCCAGTTCAAAACCTGTTGACACCACATATGGAAAAAGTGTTTGCTCAACGCAAAGGATGCAAAGATGATTTATGTATAATTTCTGCCTTCTCCTGTGCCATGGAGTCAGTTATTGTAAGGCCCTGGTGTGAAAGTAGTATTAATATTATGTACCAATTGCTTTTAATCAAAGGAAGAAATTATGGGTCAGAATAAGAAAATGGTACAAAGAAAAGTCAAAGATTAACTTGTATTTAATGGTAAATACTGAGGGAAGAAATCAGTACCATGATAAAATCTTAATAGCTTTAGACTAAATCAAATGTATTTAAAATTTTGTTTTTCAAAACAGAAAAAAACCAGGATCACTCAAGAATGTGAACAGTAACTCCAATGGAAAAGCCATAGAGTTTAACTTAAAAACAAATACCCAAGTGCCTGGCGTGGTGGCTCACACCTGTAAACCCAGCACTCGAGAGGCAGAGACAGGAGGGTTGCTGAGTTCGAGGCTTGCCTGGGCTACATAGTGAGCTCAGGGCCAGCCTGAACTACAAAGTGAGACCCTGTCTCAAAAAAAAAAACAAAAAAACAAAAAACAAAAACCAAAAAAACCCACGCAATTAAAACATTGAGGTGTCAGGCCAGAGATTTAGCTCAGTGGTTCTGGCACCTACGTCGCAAGTGCAAGGTCCTGAATTCAACTCCCCAGTAACCACATACAATGACTCATGCCCACCAGCAATCAATACCACATACCACAATGTTGGGCGTAGTGGCTCACGCCTGTAATCCCAGCACTCGGGAGGCAGAGACAGGAGGATTGCTGAGTTCAAGGCTTCCCTTGGCTACATAGTGAGCTCAGGGACAGCCTGAACTATAAATTGAGACCCTGTCTCAAAAAAAAAAAAAAAACGTGAGGTGTCATTTTTGCTAATCAAATTATTATTTATAATGAAATGCGGTGGGAAAATGGACATAATCCAAACAACTAGTGGGAATTCAAATTGATATAGCACACACTGAAGGAAATTTTGTCAAAAGTTCATCAAAAGCCTTTATAATGTTTATAATGTCAGTTCTTGAAATTTTGCTACTAGAAACATTATTTTAAAAAGTTACACAGGAAGAGATTTAGATGTACAAGTATTTGGTATAGCATGATATCTAATGATAAAAGAGCAAACTCGTAATAGTACAAACTAATGGTAATGTATACTATGAAACATCCTTTAATAAAATATGGCATACAATTTAAAATTATTTCCAAACATGCCTTGATATAAAACATGCATTGTACTTTTCAAGGTAAAAAATATAATTGCAAACTATCTTTTAGGATACTAATTTAATTTAAAATATTTTACATGGAAAAATGCAATTAAATACACTAAAATATTACACTGGATGCACCTGGAAAAGAACTACAGTATTCATTGTATTTATTTGCTTTTCTTTATGAAATTTCTACAATAGCATGAATTTTTTTATTAAGACATTAAATAAATTATCTAGGGTAG
Source organism: Thryonomys swinderianus (assembly GCA_004025085.1). Lineage (NCBI taxonomy): Eukaryota > Metazoa > Chordata > Mammalia > Rodentia > Thryonomyidae > Thryonomys > Thryonomys swinderianus. The sequence continues at coordinate 69,708 of PVIC010001331.1, read as the reverse complement.
AAACAGAATTTAAATGAGTTTAAATGAAACAGAATTTAAATGAAAATATGAACAGCCATATATATATATATATATATATATATGTTCGTATATGTATATATCAGAGTTAGGAAGTAGTTAGGAAACTATCCTTGAACATATGGAAAACTGACAATGCAGGCTACATGGGAAGAATGAAATCCAAGGGATATAAAAACGATCAAATTAAATGCATAGAGTAACTGAAAATACAGGATTTTGTAAGAGGCAGAAGATGATGACTGGCTTCAATGTTGAGTTCAAAGACGACATGAATTTGAGACAGGCAAGTTTTGCACATTCATAATAATTAAACATGGGACATTTTGAGTGGTGAAGGGCATCCAATGTTGAGAAAGTAAATCAGATTTTAGGACTAGTGGCATAGGTCAGGAATCATTTTAAATCAATTTTTAAATTGACTAATATACATTGAATAGGCATAGGTATAACAGTGCTTCGAAATATGTGTACACTGCACCACCACTAAATCGAGTTAGCATAGACAGTATCTCCCGCACTATGTTATTTTGTTTTGGTGGTGATGGAAACACTTAAGATCTATTATTCTATGGAAACCATTGATTTTCAAAAGTGAGATCACACAGACAGTGACAAAACAGACACTGAGAATATTGATACTTAAAGAGTAAGAATAAGAAAAGGACCAGAAAAATACTGAGGAAGAGCCATTTAACATGGCAGAGAATCATGGAAAATACTTTTTCCCGATGAGGGCAAAGAAAGTCTTGAAACTCTTGAACACCGAGTGATATACTACCAAATGCTGAAAATACCTAGTAGGTGAAAACCGAAAAATCACGACTAGGAAGGACTTTGGTGAAGCAAGGAATAGTGCAGTGGCGGGGAAAAAAAGCAAGATTCCAGTGAGCTCAGGAGAACAGAAAGCGATAGTCACCAATGCACGTGAAGAGCACTCTCTCAGAAATCTCTGAGGTTGTAAAGCCGGGGAACAGAGGAAGTTTTAGATGTGGGGAAATACTGTTCTGGAGACTGGAGGGGTGTGAATAAGAGAGATATGAAAATGTTCAGGAGCCAAGGGAAAAGCATCAGCTGAAGGAATTGATGTAAGACCCAAACTAGACCATTCACGAGACAGATATCAAGGACAGGCGAGAAGGATAGGGTTCAGAACACAGAGGAAGGGTTCCCAGGGCTCTGGAAAAGGAATTTTCCATCCCAATTAGGAAGCAGTTCAAATTAATACGAATTTTCAAATTAAATAAATATAAATGTAATTATTGGAAAACTGGCACTCCAATAAAATCAGCAAAACTGAAGGAAATGGAACAGAAATGTGAGTAACACTAACGGTAAAAATAGAAAAAACCCACTTTATGCGTTAAACATGTCTTGCACCTAAAATTTTTATATGGTAAGAACACAGAGTCTCGGAAAAGAAAAGCATTATTATTTCCATTCTACAGGTCAGAAAACTGAGGGCAAAAACAATGAAATAACTTGGTAAAAGTCATAACATCAGGAAGCAGAAAATTCAAGATAGCCCAGCTCTGCTGTCTTTCCATTTCATAATAAAGCTTCCTACATGGTAAAGACTCTTTTGAGAACAAAAAATTGCAACAATAATTATTCATCATACACTTGTGTCCTGAACATGAGTTTATAACTTAACATACAAAACTTAAGTTCAAAATAAGGGATAGGAAACATTACTTAGAGAACATGTATATTCTGATATATATTTAAAAATCATTTAAATTCTTATCAGGAAATGTTTAAATATGATTTTACTACAGTAAAGCCAAATTATAATCACTGAAGGTAGTCTTTAAATGTCATTTGAAAATTTCTGTTTATACAAATCAATTTCCTTTTTTTAAACGTTGAAGCTGTTCGAGCAAATAACTAACAGCACAACCAAATTGTCCACTGGTAGTTAAATTACTCTCCACATTCTATTTTGGTAAACTAAGTTAACTTACTTTGACCTCAATTTCTTTGAGTCTTAAAATGTAATTTTTAAAAGATATTTTCCAGCTTTAAAAGTGTCCTGTAAGATTACATTTTAGTCATCATTAATTCCAACATAAAAATGTATTAAGCCTTCACAGCTCTGAGTCACGTACATATTTCTTTGAGCTTCTCTTATGTGTAGGTCTAAAAACTTGAAGACATTATATGGTTTTAATAGTATAATGAACTAAGAGTAAAAAGCACTTTGCAAAACAGTATCACTATTAGTTTTGTAGAATGACGTAGAAAGATTATTTTCATTTTAAACTTTCATTCTATTATCAGAACTATGCTGCTTAATCTGTTCTGTTTTATTAAGATAGAGATAAATTATCTTTTGTTGCTGCTGTTGCAATATCTTTTCTATTTTGGATTACTTAAAATATAAAGAAATCCTTAATAGTTAAGCCACTTCTTTCTTCTCAGAGAGTCTATCTTTCTGTTAAAATGGTCATACAAAGTAGTGATGAACCAATCAAGTTTTCAGGAGGGAGCCATAGGGGAGAAACAATTTTTTTCTTTGATCTATATCTAGGCTAAGGTATTTGTACCAAAAGAGCTTAGCAAGACCAAAGTCCACACATTTATTTGGTGTCGTTTTATGAGACGTAAGATGCTTCAGAAACGAAGCAGAGAGCCCTGTGTGTTTTTGTGTCCAGGTTGGATGAAGACAGTCCTGGGAATTGATAAGCAGAACATGAGTCGGAACGACGCACAGAGGGGATGGAGCAGGAGCTGCCAGCTGAGGCTCTTCTTTGGTCGGTGTCTTTAGGGGACGGAGGTGATTCTTTCTGTGGGGCACAGGGAAGCAGCTTCTGGAACAAAGATTTCGTGACTTGTGTCATGAGAAATGTTGAACTGAGGTCAAAAGTGATCTTCCTTTGGCCATGTTTGCAAACACCAAGATGTCATATTTAGGGGTCTTGTGTCTGAACAGCATCATAACCAAGTAATTCCCTTCGCATCACAATTAAAACGCCATTAGTCAGACAGTTTAGATGAAACATGTCTCCAGAAAGTCTTGTGTTTAGAGATAGTGCTTTCAAAAGTGACTGAATCATGGATATGTTGTCTTCCATCCTCTGCTGAATTAACAGCCTAACCTGCTTTTGGAAATGGGTCCCAGTGGGTGTGACTTGGAAGGGTGTATTCTTGCCCTCACCCCTCTTCTCTCTCCCTTTCTCTTTTAGTCTCTCTCTCTCTCTCCCTCTACCCCCCTTCAGTCTGCCTCCATCAGGCCCTTCTAACATGAAGTCATTCAACCATCACCTGAACCCACTAAAATTGAGAACAAAATTAACCTCTTCTCTTTTAAATTATGTGTGTCAGCTCCTTGGTCCCAGCAAGGTGAAAATGATTAATATGGAGAGTCATGCAGGTGGAGGGGCAGGTGCCTTTGGAACTGGTTTTTGGGAGAAATTTGAAAAGGTTTGGAGTTATTAGCCAGACAAGCCTTAAAATCCTGCAAACACATTGATGGATAATCTGACAGGCGCGCAGGAAAACAGGAGGCTGATAGAAATGCAGACCCTGAAAGCCAGACTCATGAAGGATTTTAGCCAGCAGGACAAAAGGAATAGAAATTTTTCCTTTGCAAACAAGTGGCCTCTCCTACCTTCCTCACGTGTGCAGCATAAACCCCCAACCTCTCCTCTCTTCAGCCCAGATGAAGGAACATAATACACAGATTCTGGTGCCAGGAGGTTGAGGTCCAGTTTGGTCTCTATAGAGAAGGAAAGGAGAGGCCAAGGACTGAAAGGATGCAGCGAATCTGGAGTTGTTTTCTGTCTTACTGGGTCCTTTCTCCTCTCTCCCTTACTGTGAACGACACCTGCACACCTGGATGCCATCATGTGTGTCAACCCGAGGCCTCTCCATCTCCTCGGGGCTGGCTTTGATGAGCCTTTTCTTTTTCACCACATGTGGTGTTTGGAAACTTAGAGAGTAGTGAGAAATGAGTTAGAGGGCATGCATGTTCTCTTCCGGCAAAACAAACAAACAAAAACAAAACAAAACAAAATTTCTATACATTTTGTTCATGTCTGTTCTAAGACTTTGTGTAAGGGTGAATTTAAGGTTGGCAAACTAATGGAAGAAATTTCAAAGCAGCCCGACATGCAGGCAGTGACATATACTGTTGGCTGCTTTCAGTTTGATTTGCGATGAGAATCAAGAGCAAAAGGCTGAGCTAAATACTTGGAAAATTTTCGAATTGGCCAGAAAGGAAGTAGTATAAAATTGAAGCCAAAGAAGGGTGATTAGCAAAAAAATATTAAAGCAATCAAAAGAAGTTACTTTGTACCAGAACCATAAGGAAGATACCTTCAGGAATCTCAGGAATTTTCAGGCACCACCCCTATAAGCTACAGGGTGGAAAGAGCCAATTCCTTTGAAAAGCCTCACTTTCAGAAGAGAGCTCCTGAGCTTTGATCACTCAAAGCCATCTAGCAAAGTGTTTCTCCAAATTTAACCAGGTAGGCACTCAGAACTCACCGCAGCTATGGTCCGAGAAGGCCTGGCTACTGCTGGAGCTGGTGCAGACCTTGCCATCCATCTATGAACTGCTTATTTTAAAGACATGCGCAGTACAAAAGTTGTGGGGCTGTGGGAGCTTCCACTCAGGTTTCAAAGCAAAGCCTGGGACACCAAGTAAGCTGTCGCCGAGAGAGACAATACTTGAGGCTGTAAGAATGAAGCCAATGATGCAGCAGAGACACCAGGAAGTTGTAGATGCCAGAAACCAGAACATGTGTGAGGAAAGCCATAGGCAGGGAGCACAGTCGGTCCAGGGGAGACAGGCCATGTGGACTACAACTGGCCAGAAGGGACGAATTTCCCAAACCTTTGGAGCTCACCTCTTACCAGTACCTATCATGGCGCTGGGAATGAATCTACAGGATTAATGTTTGTCTTGGGGATTTTTGTCTTGACTCCTTTCTGTGGTCTCCCTTTCTCCCTTCTCAATGGTAATGTTTACCCTGTACAATTGTGTGTTAGAAATGTTTAAACTTTTTAAAATTTTTAAAATTTCATTTGTGTATATCTGTAATATATAATAGTTGTATTCACTTGGGGGAAATGATATGCAAAATATATATATTTTTTCTACATTAGTTTCAATTCCTATACTCCTTCCTTCATCCTCATTCCCTCCCCCTTATCCAAAGAGAAAATATTCAAAGGGAAATGGGGTGTAGGGATACGTAACAAGGGGACAGGAAAAATGTGATGGTAATAAAAAAAGGGAAACAAAGCTTATGTATACAGAGGGTGGGGTTGTAGGGTGGGTAGGGGAATGGGAAAAAATGAGAATTAAATTGTGTGATATACTACTACAGATTCTCAATATTGAGTGTGATCATGATGTGTATATAAAATGTACCAATAAAGATTTAAAAAAGAAAAAACAAAGAGGAGCTCACAGCCAAGAGATGGCCTTGAGTCTTAGGGGAGACTGCACTTGGGACTTTTGAGCAATGCTGAAATTGTTAAGATTTTGGTGACTAATAGAGATGGACTCAATGCATTTTATATAATGACCCAAAATATCCCCCAAAAGTCTCATGCATTTAGTGGTGGGGTTTGCAGGTGGTGACAGGTCATGGGGTTCCCATTCTTTTTTTCCTTTTTCTGAAACAGGGTCTCACTTTGTAGTTCAGGCTGGCCCTGAGCTCACTATGTAGCCCAGGCAAGCCTCGAACTCACAGCAAACTCACTCATCCTGCCTCTGCCTCCTGAGTGCTGGGATTACAGGTATGAGCCACCACGCCCAGCATTTATAGTAATACATTTTAATGTGTTACCCAAGTCATTTAGACATCTTGTTTTTTAAAAAACATGATTCTCACACAGTAGCTCTGGAGCAGCATACAAATTTGTATCTAAAATGGCTACTGAATGATGCCTAGGTTATAAGTTCTAAATTCCTGCTTCAAAGTAGCACAATATCCACAATTTAGGCTCCCCCAAAGAAAAATATTTATCCACCTTTCTAAAACAGAACATGTATATAATTGAATCTAATCAACAAAGCATTTGAGATGTTTATAGCTCAAAAATACTGTAAAAACATGAAAGATAACTTTCCTAGAAAATGAAAATTCCCTTTTTCACAAATCAACTATTTTCTTTTTGCAGCTTATTTAGCACTCATCTTAATTAAGTATCACAGGTTTTTTCTTTCAATTAAAATCTGCCCTCTGTCTCTCTCTCCCTCTTGTATGCACACCCTCACACACCCGTACTCTGCCTCTCCCTCTTCAATGTATCTCAAAATATGAGGCACTTGCTTCATTTGTCTGTAACTCTTCTCCAGGATGGGCTTTTCCAACCTAGTCCACCTTGATATCTTTACCTTTACCAGGTATTTCAAATATATCAAAAATAGTCTCATTAACTATCAATAGTCTTCGCAAAGCCTTCTTTACAAAGAAGATGGTATAAACAGAGGATCAAACTAAATTAGAGAAGTAACCAAAGACTAGAACTCACCTGGTTGATTTGAAAATAGTAAAATCCGTCCCTGTTCTTCTTGAGCCCCCAGTGGAAATGCCATGGACAGTGTGCTTTCTGATTCCATTACTCAGGATCTCGTCTGGTCAACTGATCCTCCCCCACCTATCGAGAGGCGGACTTGAGGACGGGAAGTACATCTTTTTATTCCTCTTGGAAAGTACAGATGCGAAGAGCCTGACCCTGAAAAGACTGCTCCCTAAAGTGCGCCAGAATTTTCCATCCTCCCTTTCAGGGAATAACAGTTACTGCACCTTCGCTTTGACTTTAACCACGCCTCACGCTTTTGTACATACTTTCATAAATATATGACATATTACAGCTTCATAATTTTAGGCTTCATTCTCTAGCACAATATCTAGAAATGCAAGTTTTTCTGTGTATGTATCACGCCTAATGTATGGGTTTGAGTAATTTCTTCTCTTTAAAATCTTGCTTGAAGTCTTATTTTCTAATTCAACTCTAAAATAATTCTACTTATCAGCTTCGGTTCGAAACAAGAACGTGTACTGCATCTAAAGGTGTCTGCTGAATAAATCATGATTGTATTGTTAGGAGCTAACCACAAGTGCCTGTAATGAAACTGAATATTCTTACTTGAAAATTCTCCTTGGGTCTCTTCCTTACAGTGAGGGCCAGATTTTTATATCCCTGATTTCCTTCATTTTAAAAAAATGATGATTCCTTTATTTGTCAACTTTTTACTATTAGGAGAAAAGTATTTTTTTTTTCTTTTTACCAATATGGGGATTGAACTCTGGCCCTTGTGCTTCCAAGATAGGTGTGGTACCACTTGAGCTAACTCCCTGGCAAGATAAAATATCTGACAGGGAAAGAATGTTTAAGGGAAGAAATACTCATTTTGGCTCATGGTTTTAGAGGTCTCGGACCATAGTCAGCTGGCTCCAAGGCAGAAAGATGGCAGAAGCTCCTGGGAGAGGAAAGCTGGTCAGTTCATGGCAGCCAGGAAACTGGTGGAAAGAGTGGAGGAGTGCCAGATATGGGCCCCAAGGCCACACCCCCAAAACCTGCTCCCCCAATCAGACCTCACCTCTCAAGAGCACGTTCAGATAAGAAGTCATCATGGATTAAACTGTCGGTGAGGGTAGGATCACCATAACCTAATCTCTTCCAAAATCCCCATTTCTGAGCACATGAGCCTTTGAAGGCACTTTTTAAAAAATTCCAAAACATCACAGTTAATAAAGAATATTAGCAATCGGAGAACTAAAAATATATTCTAAAAAAGAAAAATCCTATGAGGACTGAAAATATTACTTTCCGATAGTTATGCATTTGTAAATCAAGAAGCAATGTCTCTCTCTTCAGCACTGCAGTGAGTAGACTGACCTGGGTTTCTACCTGGGATCCCCTTTCTATCTCCTGGTTTCTCCCAAAAAGTAAATTCATTTCATTATAATTTTTTTTTTTTAGACAGGGTCTCGCTTTGTAGTTCAGGCTGGCCCTGAGCTCACTATGTAGCCCAGGCAAGCCTTGAACACAGCAATCCTCCTGCCTCTGCCTCCCGAGTGCTGGAATTACAGGCTTGAGCCACCAAGCCTAGCATTTGTGGTATGAGGTACTGACTGCCAGTGGGTGTGGCCACCATGCCCAGTATTGTTGTATGTGGTTACCGGGGATTGAACCAGGGACCTTGCGCTTGCGAGGCAGGCGCTGGAACCACTGAGCCAAATCTCCAGCCCAATTTCATTATAATTCTTAAATGATCTCTAGAAAAACTCATTACTTAAAAATAGATTTCATTCAATTAATTAATGTAATGAAATCTATTCACTTGATCAATAAACATTAGATTATAAGTTGGAATTTCCTCATATTCAAAGGAAAAATCCGACTATTAATTATTGGGGCAAAACAACTAAAAAGTACACATATAAGCTAATAGGCTTCACGCATTTTTAGTAAAAACTGGGTTGTGTGTATTTCAGACAGCAGGAAGAGAAAGATGTATTTTATTCTCAGTGCAATTAAAGATTCATCTGGTAAACCTAAAAAAAATTGGTTATGTTCACCACATTCAAAACAGCCTAAGGCTTCAAATTATAATTTACTCTGTTGCAACTGTTTGGATGTAACTTTTAGTACTCTTCCACCTACAAAATCACACGACTGTGCGTAAATGGAACAGAACACTGCATAACCTAGAGTTACCTCACACGCAGTTCAGAATGTGCGGCCTGTTGCTCGAATAATTTATCTTAGGTTTCTTGAAGTGAGTTTCAGATCACCTATGTAGTGCTTTTGCTGAAACGACAAAATTAACTCTGATTCTAACAAAAAGCCAACAACAAGAACAATATATTATGCAAACTTACATTGGGTTCTTATCCAATAACTCCATACTAAAACAAAAGTACTAAAGAGTTGATAGTATATTCTTTATTCAAGAGCAGTACTCTAAAGAAAGGAGTGTAATAAATCTAGTTTATTAAGAGCAACATGTAAGAACTATAGCTTATTTCACCCCTGAGTTTTCAAAGAAACTGAATTATACTAGCATCATTAAAAAACAGACTAGATAAAGAGAATCAAAAAGATATTATGCTGAGAACTATAATAGCCAATAGGCAGCTCTTATTTTTGCTATTTAAAAGAATTATTTTTAAAAGGTATTAATCATACAATCTCTTTAAAGATTTTGAATCAGTTGAATTTTAAATAACCTAGTGCTCTGAATTATTTAAATTAAAAAATGATTAGCTGGAGAACTTCTAAATTGCATATGTATTATTTCAGAGTAGCCAGTATCACGTTAATAAAGCTGAATTTGCTGTTTTAATCTCAGTTCTTGAATATTTTCTATTAGCAAAGGCTACAGAATGTTTTTCCACTAGGATTTTGTGGGAAAAATAATGAAACCTCAAGATGAAATGCAATCTCTATTTCTGATCTCCTGGGAGGGTGACTGTATTTCAAATTGGCATCCATATCCAAAAAGAGCTCCTTGGAGCTTAGTACATATTTTTGCAGAGAATAGAGAGCTCTGGAATTACTGTTATAATCTTATTGACGCTGTTTCAGTTAACATCATCTATATGGATTATTTTGCTGTTACTTAATTGCTGTAACTTTTTAGCATAGTAGAGAGGCATTGCAAGTTACTATCAAATATTCTAGATTAAAAACTTTTTCAAGGGCCAGAGATTTAGCTCAGTGGTTCTGGCGCTTGCCTCTCAAGTGCAAGGTCCTGAGTTCGATCCCAGTAACCACATACAGTGCTGGGTGTGGTGGCTCACGCCTGTAATCCCAGCACTCGGGAGGTAGAGACAGGAGGATTGCTGAGTTAGAGGCTTGCCTGGGCTACATAGTGAGCTCAAGGCCAGCCTGAACTACAAAGCGAGACCCTGTCTCAAAAAACAAAACAAAACAAACTTTTTCAATTATATACATTCAATTTAATTTTATTTTAATGAGGGACCTTAACAACAGTTGTCTTTTAAAGGCTGTGGGAATTCTTAAGAAAAGTGGTAATTTTTTTTTTTTTTTTGAGACAGGGTCTCCCTTTGTAGTTCAGGCTGGCTCTGAGCTCACTATGTAGCTCAGGCAAGCCTCAAACTCAGCAATCCTCCTGTCTCTGCCTCCCGAGAGCTGGGATTACAGGCGTGAGCCACCACGCCCGGCAAAGTGGTAATTTTTAATAGAAAGGCTTCCATTTATTTGGTCCAGTCCCTTCCTGAGTAATAGTGTGCTCCATAAACCATCTCTGTTCAAAAGCATTATATTCTTCTACAACATAGAAGACTTAGTTTTAGAGTTTACCCTGTGATTGTCTCTCTAAATCATCAAATTTAACTTTTCCTAATCATTATTACTGATATCAAAATAATAATAATACCTTTGAAGGTCTCTGGTTTTCAAAAACAACATACCACTGTTCATTATCTATGCGGGCGAATCCTCAATTCCACTTTGAAAATAAAATATAAACTAGTTAGCTGGTCAAAAAGACCATCTTAGTAGAATTAATATCATAGAAATTTCAAACTGGAAATGTTGAATGGAGCTGTGTGTGAAAGCTCACTCTTACACACATAGCTATTCAAAATGCACTCTGTGGAGTACTACTGATCATTCTAATAATAGCATCATTAATATGTTAATATTGTAGTATAATTTCTTGATATTTTTACTTGCTCAGGCTGTTTTAGAAGTTCAGCATAATTACTGAATTGTCTTAAGGAAATATCTTTAAAAATTGGTCAATGGTCCCAGTTCTCAATATTCCTAAAGGTAAATTGCAATAGTTTTAAAAAAACGTATGACATTGGTTGTACAAGTCTGCAATCCCACCAACAGTGGAGAAGGGTTCCTTTCTCCCCATAGCCTTGCCAGCATTTATTGTTGGTTGATTTTGTAGCAGCCATTGTTTGTGGAGTGAGATGAAATCTCAGTGTTGTTTTCATCTGCATTTCTCAAATGACCAGTGATGTTGACCATTTCTTCATATACTTCTCAGCTGCTTTGACTTCTGCCTCTGAGAAGTGCCTGTTCCTTTCAGATGCCCATTTTTGAAATGAGTCTTTAAACTTGGGGAGGCTGATCTGTTTAAGTTCTTTATATATTGTAGATAATAGCCCTTTGTCTGATAAACAGGGGTTGCATTTGACCCTGCTAGGAATATACCCAAAGGAATTTTAAAAATCACATTGGAAAGACAGATGTACACCATTGTTCATAGTAGCTCAGTTAGTGATAGCTCAATCTTGGAAACAACCCAAATGCCCATCAACTGGAGACTGGATAAAGATGTGGGGGCTTTTTATAAAATGGAGTATTATTCTGCCATAAAGAATGACAAGATTCATTCACTTATGTGCAAATGGATACACCTGGAGGACACACTAATAAGTGAAATAAATAGATCACAGATAGGCAAATACCATATCTTCTCTTTGATATGAGCACCGGTAGATGTAAATGAGCTGTAGAAAGTATGACAGCTTTTGTAGAATGGGAAATTTCCAAAGGAAATCTGGTGTGGGAATGTAATGAGGGGAAGGAATAATTATGATTCTGAAAGAAAATAAAAGAGCATGTATATAGGGGTGGGGAGGTGTGAGTGGATAGGGATGTGGGTAAAAATGAGAGTTAACTTGTGTAATATACTGGTACAAATTCCCAATGTTATGTGTGATTGTGAGATGTATATAAAATGTACCAATAAAGAATTCGATTAAAAAACATATGACGTTAATATTTCAGTCTAACTGTTAGTATCTCATGCACAAACAATGGAGAATATTTGAAACCTTCTATCTTATAAAAACCAAATATATATTTCTTCCAATGAAGTAGGCCTGTTCAGAAATGTGGGTTAGAGATTAAATCCCTCAGATGATGAAAATCAATATTAATAAACTGGGCATCAACTTTTTTGCACCAAGACCAATGCAGGTATTCACACATCTTTTGGTGTTAAGATCATTGATCTCTCTTTAAATAAACATACTGTCATAGAAATTCTTCTAAATGACAAGAACTATTTATTAAGTAGGAAATGGAGGTAATGAGTGGGAAGGCTTCTGCCTTTTAGAGTTTATCTTAAATGGCAAGAATAATCCTAATGGTTTCTAAAATAGTAATTAGTAGATACATAGGATTCAAATATTTCTTGGAAGAATAAATAATTAAGGTGGAGAAATCTTGATATACCAGTATATCAGTATCTATTGGTCACCATATTACCATGTGTCTCGTGGCTACTGTGCTCCAGAATGTAGTTCTAGACAGTGAAGGTAATGCAATTAATGTATCCCTAAAATAACAATGAGTTACTAACAATGATAATTGTCCAAATAAAAAAAACTTAAAGGGTATGTTATGGATATTAACAGATTAACATTATTTGTCTCAGTTTTAGAAATAAGTAGTCACATGATGTAGTAGAATACCACTTTGTGACTCCATAATTTTTACAGATTTTTCTCCTGAAATCCTTTGTATATTTAACCAAGATCCTTTGAACAAAATCCACTAACATAATACCTCTTTAAGTAACCAACAGAGATGTAAAAATTGAAAGCTGTGAAGGAGATTACACAGTAGAAATCCTTCAGTTCTCAGAAGAATCAGATTTTGATTAAAACAATTTGTTTCAAGACAATAATTTATGTGTTCATAATTTAACTTGTGCTTGGCAAACATCTACAGAAACAGGAAGAAAGAAAAATATAACCACAATAAAAGATACCTAAAATATAAAGGATTGTTACTGTTTTATCTTCTTGTGACCCCTTCAATATAGACAGTAACATGTCAACTCTTAAGAAAACAATATTGAACTTCAGGTAGTTTTAGCTTAATTCACCTGCCCAAGGGCACAGACATAGTAAATGTGTCTCTAAACCCTGTGACATTTCTACTATATCTCTATGCCTCCTTGATACAGAATAACATAAACATGTGGCAGCAGCTAGAATTCCCAGGGAGCATACTGTCTTCTGTTTTGACAGAGCTGGGCAAATCTAACTTTAAATATATAAAATATTCCTTATGATAATTAAGACCACTCTAAATGTATGCAATATTTTCTAATGCATTAATGCACTTGTAGAAGTTGCAATATGTTGTCATTCATATCTAGATATACGTCTCCCTCATTATATAAATGCACATGCTCACAGTTTACTCCAGACTTTACCAGACTAAATTCTGAAAATAAAAGGAAATGAAGTTAGGGAGAGAAACAGACACTTAGGGGTATTATGAGAGGATATGATTCTGTTTGTTTTCTTCTTCAGTGATCACTGTTTGGGGAGCCACAAAATGTTTCAGAAAAATAAATCTGTTATTCGACTTCATCTACAGAAAAATAGGACAGCTCCAGGAAAGTTTTCAAGAAAGGTAAGATTTTCTTAGCAGTGAGATCATTTAGCAAATGAGGAGATTTAATGACAATATTCCTATCTTTCTGCCAACCTGGCATGGTACAATTTAATAAACACATGTTCAAGTATACTTATTGACAAGGCCCTGAGTTCGATCCCCAGTACTAGAAAAAATATATATGTATATACCTATTGAAACATGCTGAAATATTTAAGCCAATGCCTATTAGTGTAAAATGAATCAATAGAATGAATGCAATCATAGTTTCATGCACTGAATGTTTATTCCCCAGTGGCCTGTCCATCACACCATAGCATTAGAAAGTGGGTCATTGAGAGCTAAAGGAGAGATCATGATAGGAATAAAAATGTAACACAACCTTGTTACATTTGAAGACAGTTTATATCCATAAACAAAACAGCTCCAATCAGAACAGATTAATATTCATAGTACCTATGATAAAGCTACCCAGAAAGGGATCGCTGAACTTTAATGACACAGTTTTATGCATTTTTATGCATTTTATGTGAATTTTACTCCCTGCGTGATGTCTTGAGTTACTTCCAACCAAATTGAACAGTATACAGTGAACTTTGTTATTTTGGCAGTTTTTATCTGTAGAATCTTCCAATTACCTGCTTTAAGCAAAAATCCTATCACCCTGTCATTCCCATCAGATAACAGATTTCTAGTGCATGATTCTTTTTACCCCTAATATAAGGTGTTTCATCATAAAAAATGTCAGGTGGTGCATGAAGTTGTGATATATCTATATGGAATAGAACATAATGAGGCCAAAAGAGAGTTGTTTAGAAACATCCTTTCGGATCTGGTTTCCACCCTCACTGCTACTGACAGCTGCAGGGCTATGCATCTGAAGTCTCCACAGAGAAACGTTATAAAGTGCAACTAATATCGTCGGTATTAGTAAATTTACGATACTTTAAATTGCCCTTGATATTGTAGAAAAATTGGAATTATCATCTTCCACTGCCACATGGGAAAAGAAGAGAAAATATACAATTCTAATTTGCATGGCTCTAAAATATAATTTATCTCATTGGTGTAATAATTCACAAAACACTAACATTTCAGCCTCACGTAAATTAAGCTTTATCTTCAAATCCATGTAATTCCACTATTCTGCTTTAATATGTATTTAGCATATATTTTCTGTCTGAGGCTTTAACACTTCTATCACATTTGATCTTTACAATTCTATGAGGAAAGCACTACTGAAAATAAAGCCCGACTCCCGGGGAGGCGTGTGGACTTTCGAAGACGTAGCCACTGAACTGGTGAGGGGAAGAGCTTGAGTCTGAGCCCAGCTGGTGAAGTTGGGGGCACCCACATGCTGTGCAGCCAACTTCATGTGACAAAGCACTCCTGGAATTTACATGCTGTTCTTAGAAATTTGAGATATGAGTTTTAGAGAAATTGGTCAAAAGTCTAGCTTTATGTATATTAGTATTCCTTTTTGCTTTGTTGTCCACAGTTCTATTCAGGTAAGTTAGAGACCGGGACATCATATGTATTTAATAATAACTACCCATATCATGTATCTGTTATATACTAGTTACTGCTCTTAGCACTTCAATTAAATAGCCTAACAGTGAACAAGTGATAAATACTGTTTTCCCTATCATGTTTTATTAAAAGCACTAAACATTTATGAGGTTAAATCAGTGGTTCCAAGTCTCACAGCTGGGAAACAGGGGAAAAGGGATTTGAGCAGAAGCACCCCGGTCACAGAGTCCACTGCACTAGAACATCAGTCAGCGCACCGTCTTTGGGTTACTGGAGCCACTGCCTCCGGCCCCACGCTCAGGAACAACACGGTCATCTCTGACTACACAGTGTGGTGCTGTCACTAGGAATGTCTGTTTGCCAAGGTTATCTGAACTGCAGAGATAATTCGGTTACATGTCCATATCTCTCAGTATTTTCAACCCCATGAGTAGGCTTTTTAAATGCTCACACAAAAAATAATTTTAAAAGAACTTCAGAATTTTCCATAATAAAGACCTGCAATCTCCTAAGTCTAATACCTGAGTTTTATGACCTCAATCTTACTATGTCATAATACCAAGGCCAGGCACTGATTTAAGCCCTTCACTTACATTTCTCAGTTTGTGTTTCCATAGTAACTGGATCGGGTGAGTATTCTTATTGTTCACAGTTTTTGATGAAGAGAATTTCCACTGAAGCCTTATCAGTAACACTGTCTACACTCCTATCAGCATTCTGGTCCTCTGAGCCCTTATCAGAACAGTCTACTAAATTCTGCCCACAGCCTGTGACCAAAACAAGAGAATTGCCTTGGTTTTAATGTGAATTTTACAAAATACAGTCTTTCTGAGATGTATATGACAACTTAAAATAACTGAGACCATTTATTAGATTATGATGGTTATTCATATTATTATATGTAAAATCATTGAGCCTTGGGTTTGGTAGGCACATCATAAAGAGATAGTGAATATTTCCTCTTAATTCTGTCCTTTAACATGCTGTCAGAATTTTCCTCAAGTTTCTGAATTTCAGCTGTAAGCTAAACATCTGTGGACAATTATATAGTCACTTTAATGAAATTGAGGCTTAATAGTACTTTTGCCATAATAGGAATATAATACTTATTATACTGGATAAAATTTACTGGCATCATTGGCTTTTAATGCTGTAGACTTTTTCTAATTCGACATGGCATTAAAAGCTTCGTTCATCTTAGATGTTTTCCCTATTTCAAATTTGATTTGATTTTACTAAAATATAATGATTTTTATTCTAAAGATTATCCAGAAAACAACCTCTGGCCTTTAAAATCATCCTTGATATCAAAATTTTAAACTTCCTACCTTGATTAGATGTGATGTGAGTGACTGAATCTCTTAAAATCTTTAATCATATTTTGTTTCTCTTCAAGTTGTTCAAAAAGTTGCCAACATTGTAGATACCAATCATAAAAACAAAATTTCCTTACACAAGGGAATATTCACAGAAGAAACATATCAGTATAATTTTTTAAAGAAAGAAAATAGGTTTGAAAATTTTCTTTTTTTTTTGAGACAGGGTCTCGCTTTGTAGTTCAGGCTGGCTCTGAGCTTACTATGTAGCCTAGGCAAGCCTCGAACTCAGCAATCCTCCTGCCTCTGCCTCCCAAGTGCTGGGATTATAGGCATGAGCCACCACGCCCAGCACTGTGGTATGTGGTATTGATTACTGGTGGGTGTGAGTCACCACGCCCAGCATTGTATGTGGTTACTGGGATCGAATTCAGAACCTTGCGCTTGTGAGGCAGGCGCCGGAACCACTGAGCTAACCCTCTGGCCCTTAAAATTGGCATTCTTTTTTAAAACCAACATATGAGCTTCAGCTTCAGAAAAAAGTAAAATGAATGTTCTAGTCCATGGACAACTGCTGAAAGTTTTCTTCAGCATTTTCAGATAGTGTTTAAAAAATTATAGTAAGTAGCAAAGGAGAAGGGCTAATCCCCCACATATATCAGCATCTCTGGAAATCTAATGAAGTGGCATTTCCAATGAATATACATAAGTATACAGAAAATTTTAAATAAATATATATTATAAGTAAATATATAACAATATAAATTATATTATTTATTTTCTTGCTTTGGCTTTAATTTCTGAAAGAAGACATTACAGTTCAAGTCTGAGGAACCTCCATTGGATGTGGTGACAGATACCAGTTATATTGCTGTGTTCTTGGAAGCTGAGACAGAAGTGTCACATATTCATGCCCAACCTGGGCAACTTAGTGATATAGCACAACTTTATCAAGAAAAGATACAGAGTAAAATAAAGACAATGAATGTAGTTCAGGGCAAAGACTCTAGGCTCAATTCCCAGGAAACAAAAATACATAAACAGAGCAATTCATTTAAAATATCTTACTATCTCTTTGAGTTTTTTTATTTTAAATTTTTTCTCTTCCTTTATCCAAAGCATACTAAGTTTAGATCTCTCTAATTCAGAAAAAGAATCAGCTCTACAACTCTGTTTTACCTGTTCCCCATGATACTAGAGCATATTTCTGGAGTAAAATATGTCTGTCTCTACGTACCTTTCCATTTCCGTAAAGTGTTTCTTTTTCCCAGTATGCATTTCGAGTTCCAGAGTGAGGACTTCCTCCTCCCACGTAGTTTAGCCTCTGTCTACCTCTTTGCAAAACAAACATGAAATCATTTCATCTTTGACCTTCAGCCACAGCAAGGTTTCTTGTCTCATGTTTTCTATCAAGAACTGTAATGGGCGCACTGGGAAGCAGATGGTGTGGCCCATAGACACACAAGGTTATTCACACTTGGGCACGAAGGGCTTAGGTCCACTCAAATGTGTCGCCACCACGTGGTCCAATAATACAACGTGTTGGGTGAAGTACTGCACTCTGCTTGGGTGCACAGGGTTTTCTTGAAAGCCTGTTTGGAAAGAGTTGGTGAAGGAACTGGGTGTATGTGTGTGTGCACGCGTGTGTGTCATAGGACTGATGATTGGAGATGAGTAATTACTCTCATATGTCCAGAAAATGAACTACCAAAGAACTCATAGAATTTAGTTTTATCAGTAATCATCATCTGTTAGCATAATCTTACGTTCCTCAAAGGGAAAGTTCTCTTAGACTGGCTTTTTGGCAGCAAGATATAATGAAACTGAAAGACGCAGGAGTTCAACCTGTGTCTCCAGCTCACCTGGGGAGACGCAGTCTTACATTTCCATGGCCTGTTTGGCTTCAATGTATTTAGAAAACAAGAAGGAAGTAGATAAGAGGAAGGGAGGATGGGAAGGAGCTGGAGGGGGAGGGGGAAGTGTATGTATGTGGAGAGCGCTGGCGCCTGGAAACTTAGCTGCCTACTCGCCAGAGAGCTTACTAACCTTCTTGATGCCAAGATGTAGCCCACATGCCCCTTGTCATAGCCCCACCCAAACCTCCTGTTTCTGTTTCATTGTTGAGAAGGATTACGCACTTAAAGTCAGTAAGACAGCATATTAAAAATGATGAATGAGGGTTATCAAAATAGATGAATAAAAAGATAGCAGGAAGCTACAGATCTATTTTTATCTGATACTCATTCTTATTTTCTGCATAAATATTAATACATTCTCTTCTCCACAGCTTGATGATGACCATGGGGAGGTGGACCTAAACCAACTTCTAGAATACACGCACATATGGAATGTTTCCAGGTGAGACATTTTATTTGTGTTCCAAGACAACTTTCGACTGAGTTCTCAAATGCCAATTTATGATATTTTCCAGTTCATTGTAAAATCTGTCCCTTCACTAGGGCAGTGGAAACTACTGTAGTTTTATCTTCCTTTGGCAAACTCTGTAATTATTTTTCACAGCTCTTTCAGATATACTTGAAATGATGCTAGCACCTTCCAGAACAATCTAACATTCATTTTAAAATATGTCTCCTGCTGCTTATTGTATGTTCAATGATTTTTTAATTCATTTTGTGAATTTGGATATGGATGTGTCACTAAGTTCTTTGTAAAACTAAATTTTCGTACTTTGAAAGTCACCGTTTTCTGCTTAAAATTCCTTCTGGAACACACCATGAAAATAATTGGTATATCATAAACAGAAGAGAGTTAATTCAAGTTGGGAAATTCAAGTGACAAGAAGTGAAAAGACCCTAATTATTCTTACACTTAAATATAGGCAAGAATTATTTGAAAGAACAGAGTTATCAGAAACCTTAAACTAGGAAAGGAAAATCAGTGCTACAAATTGGATATTTCTGAAATTAAATTGTTTTAAGCTGAACTTGCAAAAATATGATACAGGAGGTACATCTCATAAATCTTTAAGGTAAAGCCTGAGATAAAATCTAATTTAAAACTGCTTTTACCATTAATAAGCATCATCTCTTCATGGAGATGTTACACATTTTGTATTTGTTCTCACCTAATTTTTTCCCCAGGAAGATACTGTGTAGCCTGGAATTCTATGAAGCCGCCTAACTTTCCCAAGTCCAACTCGGTCATTAATGGCACAGCTAAAATCAGATCAATCTAAAACTTTCAAAAGCCATATTTTCCCATTAAGCTTTTGTGTCTTTGGATGTGTATCTCCTCTCCATTATACTTCACAAAATGTCCAGCTTTGCTGTATGAAGTCATAAAATGTCCAGGACTGCAAAGGATTTTAATTGTGATCTAATCCCATTTTTTTTTATCTCGTTGCTAGTTACATAGATTAGGTATGAATTCTTATCAGTATAGTACATTAACAAAGCCTGTAGCATAGTTTCTTTTTTATAAAATAAATTTATCCAGGAAATAAAGCAAAGATGGGCCAAGAGAGGGAGAAGGGGGAGTGTTTTTAAGTTTTAAAAACAAGTTTTACATTTTTAAAATGCTAGTCTTTTTCTGTCCTTTCATCGTTTTTTCCATATTTTATTTCATCTTGGAGCTGATCGATGAATTCCAACTGAGGTGATAATGCACTAAAAAGTGAAAAGGCAGCTGGTATAAAATATATTGATGGGTTTTTAATGCTGTTTTTGTTTTACACAACTTCAGAATTTTTTAGGACGAATAGGAGGCAAAATTCATAATGTTGTGAAAAATAATTTGAACAGAGAAGTCCGCAAAAGTCACCTCTAATCCACTTAAACCTGGGTGAAGCTGGAATGGGAAGAGAATTTCAGGGAAGAAAAATGCACGGGTTTGGTGCAAAGGCCATCCTTTCTGTTAAAAATAAGTGTCATTACTTTCAAAAGCAAGTATCCATAATATTTCTATATTTCACATTTCTTGTTATTAATGTTTACCATTATCTTCTGAGTTGAAAAGAGACTATTCCTACTCTGCTCTCACACTTTCACAGTCAGGTCTTCAGTGGGCAGAGTTGGGTGTTCTGTAACTCAGTTCAGTTCTGACAGTGTCTTCCTGGAGAGAGTCAGATACCACAGACTGAGGATGTCTCCTAGACTGCTCATCATCATGTATATACTTCAGACACCAATTGCAAACTTCTCTTGGTTTTACTTGTGCTAGTGACTAATTGGATGTCAATCCAAGATGCCCCAGAATTTTCTTTGGAATCACTTAATCTACTAGAGTGGTTCACAGAACTTGGGGAAGTGAATTCACTAGTCTATGACAAGGTATCACAAAGGACATGGATGAAGAGAGGCACAGTGTGAGGTATAAAGGAAAGTGGATAGCTTTCCACGTCCTCTCCAGAAATACCACAATCCAAGAACCTCCATATGTATAGCCAAGGAAACTCATTTACAGAAACTTGATTACCAAGACATGATTAAATCATTAGGCATTGGGGATCAATTTAACCCCCAACGCCCTCTCCTCTCTCAGATATTAAGTCATGGACCTAAAAGCCACACCCCAGTAATCTTGCTTTGCTTTTTCTTGGAACTAGCTTCCATCATGAACATATCTGGAGAGGCCAGCCACTAGTCAACTCATGCTTACTGGTTGATGCCACTTTGGAGACCCCAGAGCTTTTATGAGTTACACACCAGGAAAGTGGGACAAGGACCAGTACACATTTCACAATGATGCATATTGGCAACTTACATTTTTGCTTTTTTGATTTGTTTCTTTGGTCTTTTTTTTTTTTTTTTTTTTTTTTTTTTTTTTTTTTTTTTTTTTTTTTTTTTTTTTTTTTTTTTTTTTTTTTTTTTTTTTTTTTTTTTTAGATAGGATCCCTTTTTGTAGTTCAGGCTAGTCCTGAGCTCACTATGTAGCCCACGCAAGTCTTGAACTCAGCAATCCTCCTGCCTCTCCCTCACAAGTATATTTTTAATTAACAGTAGTTCCTTATACTGTAACCATCAGCCTTTTGAGGCAGAAGATTAGGGTGTAGGCAACCAGCTGAGCAAGTGGGCATGACTGTTAATCACAGGGAGACTCAGGACATGCGTAGAACACTGTTCCCATGCTCTAGGAACAATCAGCAAGTACTAATTTCAGTCCCTCAGCTGCAAAACCAAGGTTTTTGAGAGGATGGTTTAGATCTGACAACAAAAGGCCTCTGCCACTAACCTCTTGTGCACTGTGGGCTCTCTCTGTGCTCACTCGCACACTGCACAACGGAGTTCATTCCCTACCTTTCCTGAGTGTTAAACTCTACTACCATTTCCTGTGTGACTCGATCAATTCTTTGTTCTGGACAGCAAGGACCTGGAAACAGTCTATAGAACCTCAGAAACCAATTTTACACCCAGAAATTTAATTTGTCATGATTCTTTGGAGTGTTAACATTTTTGAATACGTTTTAGTCTATCGTTATATAAACTTTATAGGGCACTGATATGAAGTACTTATAAAAGTACATCAAGTGTACTTGCTTTTATTTTATTTCCTGCCTATTATTAAATCATGGATAAGACAGCACTTGTGGTAAATATTTGCATTAAAAGAAATATGAGATGTCCCACCCAATTTAAACTAAATTTCTTTTTCTTTTCAGACAGTGCTTGTCAACTGCAATAAAAAAGTATGACTTCCACATAAAATGCCTGTTGACATCCCAGGTATGGACTTGTGTTATTTCATCTATTAAATACAGTAAGCATTTGCAAGCATAACGCAACTCTTAGTTTTTCTAAAACTTTGCAAGTGTCTGAAAATAAAAAGATGAATGAATCAGAGGGACCTTTAATTCCACCATGGAAAAATAGACACGTGACAAGGTACAGGCAATAGTGTTTTAGGTTGTTTGCATGGAAATTATAAATAGGCTACATATACAATGGAAATTATACATAGGCCAGTTTCAAGACTAAAAGGGTAAGTGTCTTATAGTGAAGAAATACCGTTGGCTCCTCTATAGACACCAACCCTAGAAAAGATAGTGAAATTGGTTCTCTACCAACAACCTAGTTAAAAACAGAAGAGATTGGCTATTTCATAGGCAGAGGAGCTCCGCACAAAGGAGGCATTTAAATTTTATGGGGTCTCAGAGGAATGTCATTAATTATTCATGGACTTTTTTAAAGAGTACAGGGGTCTCAGCACTGGGTGCAGTGTGGTTATTTGCACTGATCTCATCCAGTTTGCCTGTGCAGTCTGCTTTCTTCTCTTGGAGACTGTGTCTGCATGTTCCTTT
The DNA here is from genome assembly GCA_004025085.1 of Thryonomys swinderianus. NCBI lineage: Eukaryota > Metazoa > Chordata > Mammalia > Rodentia > Thryonomyidae > Thryonomys > Thryonomys swinderianus. The sequence continues at coordinate 47,235 of PVIC010001331.1, read as the reverse complement.
GATTAATTATTTGCTTTCTTTCCCAAAGAAGTTTGTGGTTTGCTTCTTTTGATACAGGAAAAATATAACCCCCAACCTCTTAGCCGTCAAATGCACTGAGTTTGTGTTCTCTCAATATCAAGGAACAAAGTCTTAAACCAAAGGAAGAAGTTAGAGTTTTCCTTGAAATAAGGGAAAGAAGAATAGCTTGGGATTCTAGGAGGGGTCCCAAGTGGGTGGCCACCCACTTTCTTTGTCAGGAGTAAATAACACAGCAAAATTACAATGTGGGTACAGTATGAGTCAGCTGACAATCAACCTATAGGATTACAAGTATGGCCTCCTAGCTAATACTGATCCAATAGGTAAACAAGTTACTGTAGCCAGTGTGTATGGAAAGACCATTAGAGAGAAGAATATGGGTCCAGGTGCTCTGGTCACCCACCTATGCCTCCCTGGGCTCACCAGACCAGGTGGTGCTGCTTACATGTAATCTCAACATGCTGCTTGTCTCTAGTAGGGGTGCAGCTCTTGCTTTTGCTTCCTGAGGCCTGGTGTCTTTGAGGTTTGCCTCCAGCCACAATTCTGATGTCTGTTTTTTGTGCTGACTTTCTTGAGAGTCCAATCCAACTATGAACATGAATGTCTATCTAGTTTAGCTATCTATACTACCTTAACTAACTACAGTATTTAATGTCTGTTTTATCACCCAAAAATGTAGCTACCTACTCATTTCCTATCTGACTGTCACTAGGCTGGTTCTGAAGGGTCCCTGAGGCTGAAATAAGGAACTGAGCCCACTCTTACCGTAAGGGTATTTATCTGCTGACTCATCGCCAAAAACAAACATATCAGTAAAAGAGACATAAGAAGTGTATTAGACAGGGATACAGGATGCACTCGAGAGCAAAGAGTGGGGGCTCCGAGAAATGAGACCCCTTAGGAGCTGGACTTGGGTACCTGTAAGGATGTCATCAAGATGGGTAATCTAGGGCGTGTGGAGTGCTCTGTCCATCAGGTTTGGTGCTAGCCATCCACTTGTGTGTGAAGTTGAGATCTGCTACCCACCAATATTGCTCCTTCTTGAGGATGGAGGAAGTACAGTTTATCGGTAAAAAGGTCAGATTAATTGCCCACATTTATAGGTTTAGTGTAAAAGAATCTTAGGAATTTTTTTTTGGGGGGGGTGAGTTTCCCAGAAAGAATAAAAGGCTTGAGTGACTTTTTGGTTTGAAGCTGCAATTTTCTTACAAGGACAATTTTAAAACCTCGATTTCCTCGTCTTCTTTCTACCTGGTCTTTATTTCTTCTATTCTACCTCAAGATGGTTACTTCAAAATCCTGTGAACTCGCTGCCTCAGTTAAACACTTGGACTCTAGAGTCCAATGGCCTGAGTTCAAATTTGTCTTTTTCTCTGTAGCTGGTTTGCTGTTTGGCCCAAGCAAATAACTTAAACTACTTGAAAGTCCTGTTAATTCCGTGGCTCAGTGTTATGAAAACCTGTGTATGCTGCAAACAGAAAGGGTGAATGAGGCATTTTCCCCACTGGGGGTGCATGTATAAAAATTAGTATATTTTGTATATACTAAAAATTAGTATATTTTGTATATATACAAAAGGAATCTTGAAGAAAGATGAGGAGTGTGGATAATTCAGCAGAGTCAGGAAACAGCCTGGCGTGACTCAGAGACTGTATAAATTTTTGCTTGGCAACGGAAAGGTCTCAAGGTGAGAGTTTGGAAAGAGACCAGGGGAAAGGTGCAGCCGAGAGCTAAATTATATAGAATCTTCAGGACATTTTACGGCTAATTCAATGAGTTTCTAATTTATCAGTGGCTGACATGAAGGATTTGTGCACAGTAGTAGAATGACTGATGAACCTTTAGGGAACTAGCTCATTAGCTCGAGGGCGTGATGAGGGTACGACTCACACTCTCCTGGCAACGTGCAATTTACACGATTAGGTGAACAACTAAAGAAAAGGCTGCCTGCAAAACTGCAGAGTTCCTGGCTCCTGACTGCGTGCTTGGAGGCATCAGCTCCCTGAAGAGGGAAGAGAGGAAGCGCTTGCTGGGCGGGAGAAAATGCAAGGATGCTAGAATTTAGTCACGTGTAAAGCATCCAAGTGGTGATCTCCACTAGGCGACACTTCCTACAGCTTCTTCCAGACAAGGCTTAGTGTCTCATGAATAAAACACCACATGATTACAGAAGACCGGAGGGCTTGGGGATTATCTTGAAAGCAAGTAAGGACTTATCTTTCCAGTAAATACTTCCCTCAATATATAAAAGATGGTACACATTTCAGGTATCTATTCCAAATATGTACAAATATAAGATAGATCTGAAAATAATAAATTTTATCTTTTGATGTAGATTCCAAACTCATTTGTGAATTGCGTACAAACATTGAAAGATAGGGATGACAAATAATTCATAGTTCTTATCCTCTCACTTTCTTTCCTGAGCCTCACCTGACATTTGAAATCTAAAATGTGGAAGGTGTAAGAAAACTGCAGTTAGTTTTGAGACTCAAAAGAATCATTAGTAGTACCTCTTTGAGGTTAGTTCTTCAAACTTGCTATAAAAATATGTTGAGACTTCATTTCTAGATTATTTGTATATCTTGATTTCTGCAGAGATCTATCATTATGTGAGTTTGAAGAATAAGATAAACTAAATGTTGACTGTTTGCCTACAGTAAATATATACAAAATGGAACAACTTTTCCTCTACTAACAGTAGAAAAGGAAAAAATATGAAAAAAGAAGGAAAAATAGAAACAAAACTTTTGTAAATAGGGAGGAAAGAGAAGTAGCAAAACATAAGAACTAAGGTATATCATGTATAGGTACAAATTTTCAATGATGACTGTGATCATAATGTCTACCTAAAATGTACCAATAAAGCCAATAAAAGTATTCAGAAGCCATAGTGTTTAGTTCACTAGCTATCTAGAGATTCATAAAGCTTAATAATTATATTAATCAAAGTAGAGGGATTGAGAAACTGGAAAATCAAAAAGCAAGATTTGATACTCAATGTGGTTATGAGGCTATGATAATCTTTTATTTTTTTATTTTATTTTTTATTTTTTTTAGACAGGGTCTCCCTTTGTAGTTCAGCCTGGCCCTGAGCTCACTAATGTAGCCCAGGCAAGCCTCAAACTCAGCAATCCTCCTGTCTCTGCCTCCTGAGTGCTAGGATTACAGGCGTGAGCCACCACACCCTACACTGTGGTATGTGGTATTGATTGCTGGTGGGCATGAGTCACCACGCCTAACATTGTATGTGGTTACCAGGATCGAACTCAGGACCTTGTGCTTGCGAGGCAGACACCGGAACCACTAAGCTAAATCTCCAGCCTGAGGCTCTGATAATCTATAAGACAGTTTTAGTTATCTTGCTCAGCACTAGTCATGTAGCACATGAGGTAAGATTAAAAACGAGTTGTGGGTTTAAAATTTTAAAATTATATTACACTAAAGTACACTTTGCCATGAATTGCCCACAAAATATACTTCCTTGTTTCAGATATGTTCATCCCATCATTCCTGCTACTTTCTAAAGTAGTTCTAGAAGTTCTAAATGCCATCCATTCCTCTCAAAACACTTCCCTTCAATGATAATACATTTATCCCATGGTTCTTAGCAATGTCTTTTACATTAGTAAGAGTTTTAATTAAATATCCATCATGTTTTTCTGTCACCCCTTACACATCGTTTTTCTACATGAGCACACTTGCAGTTTTGAGAATCTATAACACTTCTTTATTTCCAAATTTAGAATGTTGGTCACGTTATTCATATATGAAGGCTCTGGTGGATCTACTTTGAAAGAAGCCATTGACCATGTAAATTTTTCCAATATGACTTAACAGTTGGCAAAATATCAAAGAATAACGATCTTTACATTATGACTGGAAGATAATGATCATCATTTTTGACTAAATTATTTTATAAATAGGTCATAGTGTTTGAGGATTTTCCAGATGGGTTCAATTTGAATCAATGAGCTTTTCAAATGAGATTTTTTTTTCTTCTATGAAACATCCATTGTAAATATGTAAGAACTGAAGAGTATATCATCAATTCATAATATTGTACTGTGTATTTACTTGACAAATGCATTAACTAGCCTTTTAACAATGTTCAAAGCAGTATCAATTGGAAAGATGATATTTTAGCACATCTCCCAATTTTTATTAATGATTTGTTATTATTTAACAAATATCCAGCTGAATAAATGTTATGAATATATTTGGAAATCTAAATGAGCAAATATTTTCATTCTCTCAAATGATTATTTCAACATAGTTTAGACTCCTCTCATTTCAGACTGGGTATTATTCTAGCACTAATATTAAATGGTTAATTTTGTAGGTAATTTACCTAGAGCTTTTCCGTGTATGTTTTGTTCATTTCTTTCATTCTAATAATATCCTGAACTGTTAGAAATGTTTTCTGTATTTATTCTATCTTCTGCACTCATCTTCAACGTTTCAGAGAAATTAAGAATAGAAAAAAAGAGAAAAAATATCCTCTAAGATATTACAGATGTATTTCCTCACTGGGATAAAGAGAGACAGGAGACTGAACCATATACCCTGATGAGCTGGTTGGAAAGACAGCATATTCATATAAATAATGTATGCAGAGTGCTTTCTACACAGAGCAGTACAGTGCAAACCCAAATCCCAGCATACATGAAAGAAATCAATTTCTGGTGAGTTGCTTCTTCCTAGCAGACTCTGTCTTCAAATTTCTTATTAAAACTCTGGTTAGAACCTTTACAAAAAGTTAACATTTCCTACCATCAGTAGGGAATTTACAACAGAATCTAGAAACTACTGAATTAATTGTATAGTAGCTGGAAAGAAAGATGGGGCACATGGAATTTTATGAAGTTTGTGTAAGTATTTTAAAGATCTGGACCTTTTTTTAGTAACAATAAGATTTTCAGGAGTTCCAACTCCGAACTAATTTAAGCAAAATAGCAGTATAGAGCAGGATTTAATAAAGCCAGAGAGTCCAAAGTCAAATATATGTTTTGTCAACCTCCACCACTCTGGAGGTTTTCAGTCAGCCTCCCTGGAGTTCATGTTATTCATAGCAAATGTGATGGTAATGAAATATGATATGGTGATATTTATGGTATTTTTAATGATTAATGAAACTATCAACATAATGACCATAGTACAATGTAGTGATCGAATATCACTACAAGAATAAAAGGGCAGGTGTTACTTTATTGCTATTTGTCACTATTTTTATCACCACCCCTACTACATTTGAGAATTATATAGGATCCAGAAGCATTATGCCTCAGAATTGATTTGCATTCCCAATAGACTATAAGAAAAGGTGAGAAAGGAGTAAAAATTTGTCAGAAGAAAACAGGGTAAAATGAACAGGAATCAAGGACCAGCCAAAGCTTACAAGAGTGTGAATGTCAAGAGACAAAATCAGGTCTAAGGAATATAATGTACAATTGTGGAAATGAAACCTACCACTTAGCAGAAAAAAGGGACGATTGGAACTACTAAAAATTAACTTGGTCATCTATAGAATACTCCAAGATTGCAAAAGAAAAGAAAATGAGAAGTTAAAGTTGATCTTCAAAATGGAAAATATCAGTTTCACTAACACCTTGGTTTATTAATGAGATAGAAAGTACTGGAGGGTTCTGTGGAAAGGAGAGATATGGTCAGACACTCTACTGGGAGTTTGTGTTGTTAATTAGGTAGTATTTGAAGAGCATACAGAATCATATACAGTTTAAAGACTAAGGATATGGCAGGTACTCTTCCTCAACAGTGAGTTAAACAATAAGAGGTGTCACTATTATCAAAGTATCTGTCTGGGGGCCATTCCAGTTCTTTTGTCCTCTAAGTGACAAGTACTCTTTAGTGGAAACTATCACTACCAAAGTATTTTCTTTTAAAAATGTAAGATTCAATTGTTCTCTTTTGTAATTTACATTTGTCCATTTTCCATGCCTACCTTATCAATTCATTGATGGAAATAATTCATACTTACACCTTTCAGTTATATGTGTTTGTAATATAGCTTCCAGATGGTGGTTTACTTTCTTACCTTCATTATGGTGCCTTTCTTGTTCAATCAACTTTCTCAAAGTTTAGTTCATATAGGGACAATGGACTAAATTTGAAAATACACACACCTATATATGACTAGAATTAATACATAAAATGCTTTTATCACACAAAAACATAACCAACATTCTCTCTCAGTAGTAAATTCCTCCTGCATTAGAATTCATCCAACCAAAAATTTATTGTTTCTCATTTTGAGTATCTTATTGTCTTTCTGAGAACCTTATATGAATAGTGTCATACGTGTAGGTTAAGAGTCCCTGTTGTTTTGTGTCTCAATACTTAATGGCAATTAGTGTTCTAATTTTAGACATTCTAGCACATAGCAAATTCCCTTGTTTTAAATTTTCATTTCCTTAATCACTGAAGATGCTGAATAACTTTTTATATGATTCATGACCACTCATGTATCTTCCTTTGCAACATGTTTGCATAAATGGCTTGCTCATTTTTAAATGAGTTATATATCCTGTTGGAAAGGAATTGTAAAGGTCTTTATATATTCTAGATAAAAGATTGTGAGTTATGTGACATATATACTAAAAATATTTTGTCTCCATCTATAATGTTTGCTTGCTTGTTTCATTTACTTGTGACATTCAACAACCAGGATTTTAATTTTGTAAAATCCCACTTTTAATTTTATATTTTTAGCTTTTTCATATCATTTAACTGAAGATTTACTTACACAAATCTGCATAAATTTTCTCCAGTTTTGTTTAAATGACTACAGTCATCCATTATCTATTTCAAGTAACTTTCTGTGTGCTTAAGAGGTAATGCTCAAGTCGTTTTTGTTTCACTTTTCAAAATGAATTACCAATTATTCCTCAACAATTATGTTGTTCCATAAGTGTTGGATAATTTTGGCAGCATTGTCCAAACAATTATTTATATATATGTAAAGTTCATACATGTCAAATTCTAGATTTCCTCTTCTACTCCATAAATCTAAGTATTTATTTATGGAACAGTAATGCCATCTCTGAAATAATTTTGATTTTTTTCTAGGGTTTTTGTTATTAAATACTTGTCAAGATCTATAGAAGAATTGTATTATTTGTTATTTTCAGAGAGAAAGTCTGTCACCCATAGTATGCAATTACAGAGGTTATATAGTTGTGATATAAAGTTAGTTACCTTTTGTAGAGTGAAAAGGTTTCCTTCTATTGCTAATTTGTTAAAAACATCTTGATGTTTTAGTGGATATTGTAGTGCTTGGTTTATCTCTTCTGTACTTTTCAAATTCAAAAAGTGGTTATTACTGAAATAATCCATATTTACTATGAATTTATAATACTTTTCATATATTTCTACCTTTAATGAACTGCCAGTTAAGGATATTGCATCTGCATTTATGAGAGATATTGTAGTATAGTTCTATTTTCCTATAATATTGTTCTCAGATTTTAGTAGCAGAGTGAACACTGGCCTCATAAAATAGGTTAAGTGTTCCTTGTTCCTCTATATTCTGAAAGAATTTAAGTAGATCTGTTTTTACTGCTTCCTTAAGGCATTTCATTCACTAATGAAAGTACCTAATTTGGAGATCTTCTTGCAGGAAGTATTTAAAGTATAAATTCAAATTTTTTTTTTTGAGACAGTGTTTTGCTTTATAATTCAGGCTGGCCCTGAGCTCACTATGTAGCCCAGGCAAGCCTGGAACTCAGAAATTCTCCTGTCTCTACCTCCTGAGTGCTGGGATTACAGGTGTGAGTCACCACGTCCAGCACTGTGGTATGTGGCATTGATGGTTGGTGGGTGTGAGTCACCACGCCCAACATTGTATGTGGTTACTGGGACCGAACTCAGGACCTTGTGCTTGCGAGGCAGGCGCCGGAACCACTGAGCCAAATCTCTGGCCCATAAATTCAATTTTTAAAATTGATATTGAACTATCCTTTTTTTTTTTTAAGTTTTAGTCATGAGTTGCTCTCTGAGTTTTAGCAGTAACCCACACATTTTGAGATGTAAGCCTTTATTTCTTTAAGTATCTATGTGTCCTATTCTTATTTTTCTAAAAGACTAGTTAATAAATTACTCTATCTGATAACTTTTGAATTTTATGTTCTATTTTCTCCCTAGTCATACTTTTGCTCTGCTTTATGTTCCAATTAGGATAACTTCTCTTGCTGTAAATTTAGTTTCATTGGTAGTTATCTTAGCTATGCTCAATTTGCAGATAAGCCCTGAAAGGAGTCTTTCACTTTTAATATCATGTTTATGTCATTTTCTATCTCTATTTTCTATATGGTTATTTGTATTAATTTTCTACTGAAACTTCTACTTGTTTGTGCATGCTGTCCACATTTGTTAATTAGCTGTTTGGGGTAAATTTTAATTGTTGATTGGATACCAGGTGTTATGTGTAGACCATTGTTAAAGATTGAGTGAAATTGTTTCCTTGCCTGAAAACAGTCAGTTTTCTTCTTATGTTGATCTCTTAGGTTTAATAGATACTATCTAGTTAGGTTGGGCTGGTACTACATAGTTAGATTGCTTGGTAGTACATTGGTTTGGGTATTACAATCTAGTTCAGTTTGGTTGGTACTATGTAGTCAGGTTGTTTGGTACAACACAGTTAGGTTGGTTAGTACTATCTAGTTCACTTTGGTACTACATAGTTAGGTTGTTTAGTACTACCTAGTTAAGACTGTGGTATGAATTTCCCAGTGTTGCCTCACCTATTTTCAGCTTTTAAAAGTCCCTGCTTGTCGGTGCCATGGACAGCTTATATCTCCTTACTTCTCTCTCCCAGCAATGCCTTTCTCTTGCTTGTTACTGAGTGACAGACCCATTTGGTGGCACAGTCCTTGGAGTTTTGTGTTTTAATGCTCCAACCACAGCCTCAGGGGCCCTCTATCTGCCTGAGTCTCAAACTAGGTCTCAGCATTTCTGTTCCTCTTTGAGAGTAAAATTCGACCTTATATCAACATTTGCTCCTGCACAGGAGAGTTTCTTGCTCTTCTTGGAATTGAGTTAAGATCCTGCACCTGAGAATAGATTGCCCATGTGCAAAAGGATTTTGTGCCTGCCTTTCCTCATCAGCATGCGGTATTCACTTGCTTCCTACCTTTTTCCCCCTTGCAGCCATTTGCTTTCTGCATCCATCCCTGAAGTAAATAATTTTTTCTTAAGCTCAAAGTGGCAGAGGATTTTCTGCCCCTTTTCTGTGCAGCTTCAGTCTTGCATTTTTCATGAGAGAGAGAGAGAGAGATCTCTCCAGAAGGGGACAGGACGTTGTGCTTGTCTTCCAGAAATGGCAAATTGCCTGCACACTTGTACCAGCCAATGAATGACTCAGCAGATTCGGCCCTGCCTTCAGCAGCCTCCCCAAACACTATCAGGTCTCAAAAGAAAAGAACTTGTGTTTGATTTCACATTCCGCTGTGTCTGGGGCTCACAATGTCTCAGGCTGACATGCTAGCTAACACCTGGACTTTGAGAGCTTTAGAGGTATCCTTTGATTTCTTCTCAACCGCTTGTACGGCAGCTGTCTCTTTCTCCGTTCTCTGGCAAGGACTGGACCCTTCCTGTCCCCCACGCCTGTCCCTGTGCCACTCACGTCCCTTGGTTCGTCTTATGATCTCAGCTCTCTGTTAGAGTCAGAAAGAGGGTATGATTTTGTAAATCATCTAGCTTTTTAATTTTTATAATGGGTTAACATTTTAAATTACACCAGCTCAAAAAGACTATACTGATCTTTAAAAAAAATTAATAATTGTGCTAACAACTGGATATGAAATGAAAGGTATCCTGAAGTCTCAGTTTATCTGCAAACTCTAACTGGATTTGCTAATTTTCAGTCTGGACATAAAAATAGAAATTCATTAAAGTGTATACAAAGTCTGGAAGGTAGTAAGCTGTTAAATGGCGGTGTAAACGTATATTACTTGACCTCATCCCAGCTCCGTGAAACTTCTTGCTGTTTCCTTTGTTTTCCAGGAAGACGAAGAGAAGGAAAGTTTGTCACTAAACTTTTCCAGTGTTCAAAACACTTCTCAGGTATGCTGATGTCTAAAGTATCAGAACAGTGCTCTGTCAAAGTCTGCAATGCATTAAATATTTTCTAAGAGAAGCCTGGTTTAGTGCACAGAAAGTAATGTGCAATTGCCTCTAGTTTTATTAACTAAACAACTCAGGAAATATTTAGTCCAAACTCCTGCTTCATGTGAACCTCTTCTCACCATTCTAGATTGCTCATGTTCCTATCATGTGAAGGAATTCTCTAGGGGGTCCTACTCAAGTTTTGCAAAACAAATTTTTACAAAGATTAATTTTTTTTCAAACTGAGCTAAAGCAAACCTTTCAATTTTCTTCTTTCGAGACAGAAGCTCAGACTACCCTTGAACTAGCGACCCTCTTGCCTCTGTCTCCCGCAGGCTGGGATTACAAACTTGGGCAATCACCCTGTAAACCTCTCTGTGTTTGCAACTGTTATATATATTATCTAGAAAGTTAGCTGATCCTTGTTTAGGGGTTTACTTTGCCTTATAGGTATTTTTCTCTGACAATTCATCTCATCTAGTGTTTATATGAACGTGGAATGTGTGTGTATGTGTTTTTGTATGTGTGTCTGTGTGTAAGGTATCGATGTCTCTCCTTCCAACAGTTGTTGGAGTTGGAGTACCCTGCATTTCCCCTGGACAGCCAAAGTTCTGTGTATCAAAAAATGCATGTGGCATGATCTTACTAAAATTCTTTCCATTGTGTCCATGTTTCTGCCATGACTGACACCACCATATGGCCTTGCTTTCCCAAACATAAAATCACAGAATCTCCTTAAATTCTACCATCCTGTTGGTTTTTTCATACTGAATTTATCACTAGGTTAATTTTATAATTGCAATATCTTGCTTAAGGTCTTCTAGCAAACTCATTCTCTCATGAATATAATGAATATTTATCTTTCAGAATTTTGTGAATATGAAATGAGAAAAATAAATCAGATAAGAAGTACTGTAAGATTGGTCCCGTACACTCAGCAAATTAGCTACCAACTACTGAATGACCCAAATGAATCCAGTATTTGCATTTTAATTAATAATATTAATGGATTTTCATAAATTCATATGTATCCCATACCAGGTTAAAATATATGAATAAAAAACAAGCATAGTGCCTAATATGTACCTTGCTTGTAGTTTTATGACATTTTAGTTCATTTTATTAACTATATATATTGAATTTCTCACAAACTGTGATATCTGTATGAATGACTAAAATTTACTTAAATATTACAATTTAGCTATTATTCTCTCCTGGGTATTTTTTCATTGTTTGTGTTATTTAATCTTTACAATAAACTTTTAACTAGTTACTAGTAATCTTCCTTCACAGAAGAAGAAACTTAGGTACCTAGAAGTTAAAAATTCTATTGATGATCACAGGTAGAAAGAAAAGCAGGATTTATGTACATGAAACCTGATTGCAAAACTAAAAATATGTCTGCAATGTTGTTGTGAATGACTGAATATATTCACAATGTATTGAGTGAGATTGAATTTCTTTGAAAAAGAAAATCCTCTCTTAAGTCCATGGTCAATATGATATCCAAAATTAAGCTCCAGTATTGATGAAATATGATTAAAAAGTAGTACACTTCTTACTTTCTAATTACTGAGGTTACATGTCATTTGATTCATTTTATTAATGAAGCCCACGTTCTGCTAGCCACATCATACTCATATGAGTTCAAACATGTATGAAATAATTGACTTTTTCTGTTGGGATTATTCAAAGAGTTTTTGTCTCTATATTATAAGGAGTTGTATATTCTTAAACTGTCAAAAAACCGAAAATGTATCTCAAGTTGCATCTTCATTGATCAACTCTGTGGACAACTTTGGAATCTCTGTTTTGTCTTTCATAGTATTAGTTACTCTACTCAGGTTTCTGTCAAATTTTCATATCTGTAAAATCACAATGTATTAAGAACTATGACTTACCAAAAAAGAGATATTAGTACCCTATTAATTTAAACTAATTTCTTCTCATGTGGATAATATATCATTTATAAAATGCTCTATAGTAAGTAGACTTAACATATTTTGTGTTGTGAATCCCCATCATTGTGTCAGTGTTTCTTTTTCTCCCTCTTTCTTTTCTTTTCTTCTCATTTCCTCCTGGTCATATTTCATTTCAGGTGATGCTGTTAGAATTTAGTTAGTAAGTGAACAAAGTGAGTAAATCAGTGTTGAGTTAACCCTACCCTCTGAGCTTTCATACAATGTAAACTGTGACTTAGATCACAGGCTAACAAGAGTCTTGAGAATTTTTTATGAGGGAATGGTCAACCATATTTTATTGCATTTCCTTTTATGGAAAGAGAGGCAAATTAGCACCCTATGGACTTTAACCAAAAATAATGTGAAATTTGTCATCTACAGCAATACATGGCTAATGTTATAGAAGAAGTTAAAAATCTATGCAGTGTCCTTGGCCATGTTGAAACCAAACAAATTACAGATGCAGTAAATGAACTGAAACTAATTCTTCAGAGAACAGAAGAGGTAAATATTTTCATTTATTACACATTCATTAAACCCAAATTCAGTAATTATAGAGAGTGAAGGCTTTTGGCTGGTGGCTCTCCATCTGTGTGTGAGTATGTGTGTGTGTATGTGTGTGTGTGTACACTTGTGTCTTTGTGTATGGGATGTGAAAAGTAAATTTCTTCATTTAGGGGCAATGACAGGTTGATCCTATCATGTCCATCTGCACATAAATAACTCACACTCATCATTCTTTATGGTAGAGTAATACTCCATTTTATTAAACAAAAAACACACACATCTTCTTTATCCAGTCTAGAGTTGATGGGCATTTGGGTCGTTTCCAAAATTTAGCTATCACAAACTGAGATGCTATAAACATGGGTGCCATATGTTCGTTGTGATATGAATCTTGTAATTCTTTTGTGTATATCCCCAGCAGCAGAATAGTAGGGTCAAATGGCACCCCTAATCCTAATTTTCTGAGGAATCTCCACACTGATCTCCATAATGGTTGTACCAGTCTACATTCTTACCAACAGTGGAGAAGGGTTCCTTTTTCTCCACAACCTTGCCAGCATTTATTGCTGGCTAATTTCAAAATAGCAGCTATTCTTTGTGGAGTGGGATGAAATCTCAGTGTTGTTTTCATCTGCATCTCTCCAATGGCCAGTGACATCGAGCATTTCTTTATATACTTCTTAGCTGCTTTTACATATTCCTCTGAAAAGTTTCTGTTCATTTCAGATGCTCATTTTTGAACTAATCTTTAAATTTAGGAAGGCTGATTTTTTAAAGCATTTTATATTTTCTAGATAGCAGCCCTTTGTCTGAGGTACAGCTGGTAAAGATTTTTTTCTCATATTGTTGACTATCTTCTTCATATGGTCAACATGAATTCACACAAGAACCCATTATAAATGTGTCATCTCACAGCCACTGATCACAGTCAGCCCTATGACTTACATGAGCCATTGTTGTGGGCTGGGGTTGGGGGGACCAGCAACCCCAACCCACATTGGGACCAGCAACCCCAACCCCAATCCCCATCGCTGTGGGAACTGGACATGTGTTTTGTCTTCTGCCAAGATTATTTTGCTGTTTTTCAGCTTTTATGTCCAGCCTCTGCTTAATCAGTAGAAACAAACAGCAGGTCAATGACTGAGGCAAATACAACTTTAGGATGCTGGACTTCAAATAATGTTAAAGAATTCCTAGGTATAAAAAGCATTATCTTCAGTATATTTACTTTCTGGAACTCCCTAGAAGAACAGAAATGACAACATTCTTGGACCTATTAAACAAGCAGTATATCTGAAGCCAAAGAGCCCTTCCTGGAGACATTACTTATTTCCTAGAAAAGCCATGGACAATTATAATGCTCAAGAAAATCTCATCATCACAGTTCATAATCCTTATGTACTTATAAGAATTAAATATGGTATAATTGTTCTTTGCACCTAAACTCATTACATAAAATTTTAATTACCTGGTGCTTTGATAAGGCTGAAATTATTTTCATTCACAGAAATGGAAAAAAGAGTTGACAGTTATGAATACTTGTCAATGATTCATTAGATCCCACCCCAAATAGATCCTCCTCACTTTCAATAAACTTTAAAAGCTCATTTATTCTACATATTTTACAATCCTATTTTTTGCTCATCTATTTTCCATCTGACATTAGTTGTGAACAGTTAATAAGAATATTGGCATAATTAATAAGTACATTGTGCAGAACTTGTGCAGTAACAAATTGCAGTTAACAATGCCAAGATAATTAAATCTCTCCACCCACAACAAACCTAAGATTAAAGAAATACTGAGAATTGCAAGTCTTTTGCCAACAAACTCTGAAATTTGAGAAGCTTCCCTTTTTCTTGGCTGCAGTTTTGGTCAGCTTGTAAGAGACTATTTCCTGCCATGCAAGGAAGTAATTAGGTATTTATTAAATGTAAGTTTTGGCAAGATGACGAATTATATCACAAACGTTGTTACACTCCATTCCATGTTCCCACTTAGTAATGGAAAGAATGTTTTATGTTTCAAATCTTATTTCAGAAGCTCACCTAATATATTTCTATTAAACCTTCATACAAAAAAGAAATCACAAAGTGGAAAAATATCTTCTTTTACACAGTGGTGTAGGTGGATGTCATGGTGATTTTATAATACAAGTCAATATTTCTGAATAAATTGAATTCTAGTTAAGTCAAGCTAAAATCTTTAATAGTTCCCCCCATATGGATGGAGTGAAGATCTATGTGTGCTTATTAAGGTTGGTGGTTGGTGCTGTACTCAGTTGAAATATTTTACTTAATAAAAATGCTTTTGAAAAAATTCATATGAATTAAGCTTTCAAGTGAAATTGCATATAAATTTAATGATACTTTTGAAATGGTAGAAACATTCCTTCTCTAAAGGAATAGTACAGAAAGTTCTTTGCCACAGGAAAATAATTACTACCTAGGTTATTTGTCTAGGAAAACTAGTTTTTAATTAATTGGATTAATTAAAGAAAATAGGGACAGACATAGTAGTGTATATCTATAGTCTTAGTTATTCAGAAGGCTGTAGCAAGAGAACCATGCAAAACCAGAAAATTGATACCAGCCTAGAAAACATAGTGAGATTCTGTATCAAAATAATAAAGATAACATCCAGGCATTTACCTCAGTGGCACCATACCTGCCTCACAAGCATGAGTTCCTGTATTTGATCTCTAGTACTGAGAAAAAAATGATAGTATCAAAATAATGTTTTTAATGTTGAAAAATTTTGTATCAACATAGATCTTACTAGAAAAATGGTATTTCTTTGGGGATGAAATTTTCTTATTAGCAAATCTGTTGGTCACCTTGTATAAGTTTCTTAATAATGAAGTCATAACCAGTGAATCCTAAGCCACCAGAGTACTTCTACATTTCCAACCAAGATAAAGACATGAGTGAACAGATCTGTACCGTACATGCAGCACTCTTTCCCTACCACACAAGCCCATAGCCATCCACCAACCCTAAGGTACCTTCCACTTTGCTTCCCCTTAACAAGGCATCAGAGGAGTAGACTAAGCAACATACCTGGTCCTGGATAAGAACACTTGGGGAGAAAGTAATCCTGGAAAGCCTGCAGGCCCAGGGAAAAAGTCAGGCACTGGCCAGGAATTCCTGGGACTCCTTATAATCCATAAGTGATTGGGTGAGAGAAGCCCACAGGAGGTCACAATAGAGAGGGAGTGGACCAGAGACAGACACCTAGAGAAGGGAAAATGGAGGTTGGGAAGGACACAGGCCCTCTGCAGGGAGCAGGCAGAGCTCAGGAGTATCAACCTTAAGTCCAACGGCTGCCTTGAACCCCACCCTGTGGCCTACATTCATGAGAGACCAGAAGGCGGATTGTATTTCCCATCTACAGAGCAAGGACATGCTCATACAATGAAATAATAGCAGAAAGTCTTCTGAATAAGAGAAAAATTACTACACAGATAAGTAAGAACTCCAAATCGCCACAATCAGAAAAGAAATTCTCCATAACATATCATAGCCAAAATCCTGAACTGTAGCCCAAAACAAGAATCTTGAAAGTGATTAGAGAAAAGCAATAAATCACTTATAAAGATAAAACAGTTAGAATTACAGCGGGCTTGTTCACACAACTCTTAAAGGCCAAGAGAGCTGAGCAAGACATGTTTTAAGCCTTAAGAGAAAACACCTTGTGACTCAGGCTGATAAATCTTTCAAAACAATCTTTCAAAATTGGTGGAGATACTCTGGTTTCTCTTCAGATCATATAAATCTTTTGCCTTTTACAAAATTGGTGGATAACCACTTCTGTTCAATATAGTACTAGAAACATTAGCCACAGCAATTAGACAAGAGAAAGAAATAAAAGGAATAAAGATAGGAATAGAAGAAGTTAAACTGTCATTATTCCCTGATGACATGATACTCTGGATACAAGGTTAATGCTGAAAAATCAATTGCATTTTTATACACAAATAACAGATTGATTGAGAAAGAAATTGGGAAGTGAGTTCCTTTCACAATAGCACCCAGAAAAATGAAATATCTAGCAGTCAGTCTAATAAAGGGGGTAAAGGACCTCTACTCTGAAAACTACAACACTCTGAGAAAGGAGATTGAAGGGTATATCAGAAAATGGAAAGACATCCCTTGTTCCTAGATAGGAAGAATCAACATCATGAAAATAGCTTTACTCCCACAATTACTATATAGATTCAGTGCAATCCCAGTTGAAATCCCAACATCACAGATCCAGAAAAAAATCATCCAAAAATTCATCTGGAACCACAAAAGACCTAGAATAGCAAAAGCAATTCTAGGAAACAAAGACATGGCTAGGGATATCACTATCCCCAATCTGAAACATTACTACAAAGCCACTGTGATTAAAAAAAAAAAAAAACATGGTACTGGTAAAGACACAGACCTGAGGCTCAGTGGAAAACATTAGACAATCCAGAAACAAGCCACCTTATCTTTGACAAAGGAGCCAAACATCCTCAATGGAAGAAAGATAGGCTCTTTAACAAATGGTACTGGAAAAACTGGGCTTCAACCTACCAAAGACTGTAGCTAGATCCATCACTTTCACTATGTGCTAAACTAAAATCAAAGTGGATTAGAGATCTAAATATTAAAACAGAGATTCTAAACCTGCTGCAAAACAGATTAGGTAGTACTCTTAGAGACAATGGCTTATGAAAAGACTTTATGAACAAAACCTCTAGCATGAGAACTAGCAGAAGAAATCAACAAATGGAGGCTCATCTTATTAAAAAGCTTCTGCACAGCAAAAGAAACCACCAGCAAAGCAAAAAGGCAACCAATAATATGAGAAAAAAATATTTACCAGCAGTTCCTCAAAGGGCTACTATATAGAATATATAAAAAGCTTTAAAAAATCAGCCCCCCCTAAAAAAATTTAAAGACCCAATTCAAAAATGGGCATCTGAAACGAACAGAAACTTTTTAGAGGAAGATGTAAATGCAGCTAAGAATTATATGAAGAAATGCTCAATGTCACTGACCACTGGAGAGATGCAGATGAAAACAACACTGAGATTTCATCTCACTCCACAAAGAATAGCTGCTATTTTGAAATTAGCCAGCAATAAATGCTGGCGAGGTTGTGGAGAAAAAGGAACCCTTCCCCACTGTTGGTAAGAATGTAGACTGGTACAACCATTATGGAGATCAGTGTGGAAATTCCTCAGAAAATTAGGATTAGAGGTCCCAATTTGACCCTACTATTCCGCTGCTGAGGATATACACAAAAGAATTACAAGATTCATATCACAGCGAACATATGGCACCCATGTTTATAGCAGCTCAGTTTGTGATAGCTAAATCTTGGAAACAACCCAAATGCCCATCAACTCTAGACTGGATAGAGAAGATATGTTTGTTTAATGAAATGAAGTATTACTCTACCATAAAGAATGATGAGATTGAGTCATTTATACTCAAATGGAGTGCCTTACAGACATACTCAGAAGTAAAATAAATAGGTCACAGATGTGTATATATTATATCTTTCACTGGTATGAGGAACTGAAGTTGTAGATGTGTTCTAGAATGCATTATAGATATTGTGAAATAGTAAATATTCAAATGGAAATGGGGTTTAGGGGTAAATAATGAGGGGACAGAAAAACATTGATGGTAAAAACAGGAAACAGAACTTGTGTATATAGGGATGTGATTTGTAAGGTGGGTAGGGGATGGGGAAAATGAGAATTAAGTCATGTCATATTCTGGTACAAATTCTCAATGTGGAGTGTAATTGTGATGTGTATATATATAATGTACCAATAAATTAAATTAAATTTTAAAAATTGGTGGAGAAATAGAGAGCAACCAAAAAGATTTATGAACACCAAAAACAGTACTGTAAGCAATTCTCAAAGATATCCTAGAAAGAACCAGTGTAGCTAACAATGATGACAATTCATAGCATGAATTGTCATGCTATGACAATTGTGATAACAATTCATAGCATCAATACACCATATGGGTGAGCAGTTAAGTAGAAGGGAAAGAGGGAATCAGCAAGGAGAAAACAAGGAAATGACAAGAACAAGACACTATCAGTAATAACTCTTAGTGTGAATGAGCTCAAATTTCCAATCAAAAGAAAAAGAAAAATATGAACTATGAAGTAAACCTGTGCGATTTTCTCCATTTCAATACTCTTTTTGAGTCTAGCACAGCTTGAATGTGAGTAACTAATTATAATAAGAAATAGACACACTCTACAGAGAGAACAGGAAATGCGTTTGTGTCCAAAGATTAGTTACTATTATGCATGGAAACTGTGACTAGGCAATATCTATAGAAATATCCTAACAGTAATGAAAAGGGCTAACCTATTATGGTTACCTTTTTGTAAAAGCCAAATAACCTATACTGTTCATTATAATATTCATAGGTCTTTTCTTTTTTATCTTATAATTTAAATTTTTTCTAATAGTTAACATAGATATGTGATGTTAAGAAATATTTCTTTTTCTCAACTGAAAGAAATTTTAGTGTTTAAATTTTGGAAATTACTCCTTGGATTATTTTGCAAATTTGCTGTCTGAATGACAAACATAATCTGTATCCCTTATTTTTCAGAATGTTCATCAGAATTCAGAGACTTCAGCAAAAGGTAAAACGCACATGTACTCAACTATATTGAAATAAATTAATTTAAAAAAGAAAAAATAAGTTGTGTAAAGTCAAATAACCTTTTCAATGTTTCAGTCAAATATTATGTTGATAGATGCTCACACATCAAAGAGTTTGTGAGGGAAAAAATGCTTTACTAAAACCCTTTTAGATGAAAGAGACAATTCTGTAAGGAAATAACAATCTATATTCTCTGAACTCTTATCCTGACATATTTTATAAAATGAAAAAGTCAGAGAGCAAAATAAATTGTAAAAAATATTCCAAGTACGCTTTCCAAAATGTTGGGAAATTTTACTATGAACCTAATTATATGTTGCTGTAAAAAAAAATCAGAAAAGTGACAAATGTTGGTCTCCAAAGTCACTAATTTCACATTAAAGCTTTATTTGAAAGACCCAATTTATATAACAGGTAAGAGCATAATGTTCTAAAGTAATTAGTATTTACAGGGGTTCTGGGCTTGTGAAATTGCAAGCTATAGGAGTAGTTTGCTTTCCCAGAAAAAGGACTGACCACACAGTATAGAATGGTGTCCAACTTCAAATGAGGCCAAACTGGTCTTGAATCTCAATTTCTGCCATTTCTTCTTTTTAATTAATTTATTTTATTGGTACATTTTATATACACAGCATAATCACAATAGACATTGAAAATTTGTACCACTATATGACACAACTTAAGTCTCATTTTTTCCCATTCCTCTGCCCACACTACAACACCCCACCCCATATATACATAAGCTTAGTTTCACTTTTTAACATCACATTTTCCCCACATTATATACCCCTACCCACCTTTTACTATTTGAATATTTTCTATTTCACAGTTTCTATCATATACTCTATATCTTCAGTTTCTCATACCAGAGAAAAAGATATGGTATTTACACATCTGTGACCTATGAATATGTCCTCAAGATACATCCATTTAAGTATAAGTGACTCAAAATTATCACTCATTATGGCAGAGTAATACGCCATTTTATAAAAGAACCACATCTTCTTTTTCCAGCCTCCAGTAGATGGGCATTTGGGTTGTTTCCAAGATTTAGGTATCACAAAATGAGCTGCTATGAACATGAGTGCACAAATGATGTGAATCATTTAATTGTGTCATGTATATACCTAGCAGAGGAATAGTATGGTCAAATGGAAATGCAGCCAATGAACAGGAAAGGAATAATTGATAGAAAATGGCAAAGGACCATGAGAAACCAATCCAACAACTCCTAGATGACTCAAAGAAAAATAATGTAAGACTGGTTGGAGTTATTGAGGAAGCAACAGACAGAGCAAAAGACATAAAAAAACCTGTTCACAGATATAACAGCAGAAAACTTCACAGGAAAACAGAATTGGACACACAGATAAGTGAGGCATACAGGACTCCTAATGGCCGTGATATATATAAAAAAAAAATCTACACCTAGGTATATAATTGCCAAAATTCCAGCTCTCCCATTTCTGAATTTCATGACCCTAAAACCAGTTCTTTAATCCACAGCTGCCCTGATATGCATGACAGGGGAGATGGTATCTCCTGTGCAGATTCAGGTCAGGGCTGCTCTTGACATTGACTTAATTAACAACAGTTAATACACTGTGTTTTACCCTCAAAATAGAGTAGAGGACATAAACCCAAAAGATACTTATGCCAAAGAAACAGACAACACAAAACTTTTTTTTCAGTGAATTAAGATAAATTAGTAGTATGAATGAGAGAAATTAGCATTTCTATTGAAGATTTTTAAATATGTAATTTGAGGAAGTATACAAATTTCTCCTTACTTTCTATTTATCTCTCTTGTATTTTGGTTTTCATATGCAACTGCCCATTTATTTATATCTTCTATAAATCTACATCAATTATGATTTCCCATACAAGCAAAACAATATTTGGGCTTGTGCATCTGACTTATTTCACCTAACAGGAATTGTCGAGAGATCTCCTGTTCCCATCATTTCTCAAGTGTTGGCGCATGTACAGGACTATTACTGGAGACTTATATTCTATGATAATAACAACAGATTCTAATTAGTACTTTTTAATTAATACACATATATAGAAAGAGAGGGAATTTATTTTATGGTGTAATTATTTTCTCAGAATAAAATCAGATGTGATAAACATTGTTTCAACATACTGCTAGCCCCATTGTGTTGACCTTATGAGAAATATAGCTCCATGCAAAGTTCTAGAAATAAAGCACAATGCATAAGCACATATCTGTAAGCAATCTCAAAGAAACAAATTATAATCAAAAACTATCTTTCCACACAAACTTTAGAGCAGAGCTTAAGGAATTATCAAAATAATGAAAATTCAAATATGTGCAGGGCCTTGAACTAAAAAGATCTGTAACCTAACTTTACAATGTATTTTAGATGGGTATTCATGGGCCCTTTTTGCACAGGAACAGGAATTATCAACTAAAAATGTGTACTTCCTGATTCAGCATGCCAGCAGTATAATTTGGGATCTGAGAAACAAGATGATTTCATAAATTCATATTTTTTTGCCTCCTGTGGTTCAGGAAAATCCCTATTGATTGGCCTCCAGAGTTTGGTGAACTTTCTTTTAAACCTATTTTTATGCTGTTTTCTTCTTCTGCTTCATTAATTGCTACTGCTGATTTATTAGCAAAATGCAATTACAGCCCTTTCACTGTACTTCCCCCCGCCAAGCTACTGCAAGAAAGGCCATCATTTAAGAAATATAGCAAATAAATCAAATTTGTGTACTAAGTGAATAATAGCATGCAACGAACAAAAATATTTCATTGTAGGCAGAGCTACAGAGGGACCCGGGGTGGAAAGCAGCTTGGCGCCAAAGCTGGTTTCTGTGTGGTACCCGCCGATCTCAGCTGCAGACCACTGAGGCAAAAACGCTAGCTCTTTGGACTATTTTCTTTTCAGAGCAATTAGAAACCCAAAAGGCACTTAGGTTTTAGAAACAGTGCACGAGGATGCTGTATGCTTTTGAATAAATAACGGTGCCTAGGGACTCGGGTCAGCATGTGTTGGAATCACGTCACAGCATATTTTTATAACACCATATTGAACAATGTGCTTTCTCTTTTCACATCACCTCAGCTGCTAGGGGGAAGCCACTTGCCCCTATAGCTAGTCATCTTTCCACCCTCATGACAAATTACTTTAAGACTATGTCTCCCCGAGAATAAGACCTACCCAAAAAATAAGCCCTAGCTGGTCATTAGTGGAGTGATGGCTGGTGTCGTGGAGAAAATTGTTCCTCACTGTTCTCTTCCTCTGTCGCTGCCCTGTCAAGGCAGATACAGCAAGGACAGGCTGACGGGGATGACACTTCCGTGCTCTAGTGTTCAGTGCTGTTAGGTCTTCTTTGGGGAGAAGCACAGGAATAGAGTCTCTTAACGGTGAAATTCAGTAAACACTTCGATTTTGAAGAGCTTTGGTAAGCATCACGACTCTTCCATTTCAAGCTTGTTTCACGCCCAGCCACGGACTTTTATCACTTTCTTTTTACATCAACACAGTGTATAAGAGTATTAGTGATAAACATCAGAGAATAATCAAATTTATTATGATTAATTGTTCAAATTGCATTTGTTGGAAATGTTTATAAGCTATGGGCAAAATATTTTTCTTACCTAAAAATTAACTCTTAAGAGCCATAAACTACAACAAAAATTATTATTGTAGCAAACTACAATTGAGCAGAATGCCAAGAAAATCCTAAAAGGACCTTCGATTTATGATTCACAATAACGCCTTCAAGCTTTCTAATGTGTGTATGGAAGGATATTGATATCTGATCTCACAAGTAAGCAGACTGCATTCAGAGGAGCAGATGGCTCATTGGCTTTGAGTGGGAAAGGGTCACTCTAATGAAATCTTAGCATAAGAAATTCTAAAGCCATAATGGGTGTCTTATGATAAATATGACCCTCTGCAGACTTTCTGATCTCTCTTTCTCCCCTAGGATTGATAGAGAAAGTGACAACTGAACTATCCAAGTCCATCTACCAGCTAATTGGCATCTATTGCAGCAGCTTCTATGTGGATTTCCAGCCCATCAGTGCACCTGGAAGCATTTCTGCAATGCACCCTGGGCTCCTCCATTCCCATCTCAGCTTCACGGTATCCGCGGTGCACAACATCCCAGAGTCATGGGTGCACAGGTGAGGGCTGCTTCACTTAGGTAGATAAAACTATAGATATAAACTAATGATTTTCTTTGAAAGTCTCTAAAATCAGTGAGACTATGAAGAGGGAAAAAAAACTATACCTGTCATTTATTGGAGGGACAAATTATAAAAGCAAAGCTGGGAAGAGAGTTAAAGACACCACTATTCTCTCAAAGAATCCACTGACCAATCAGCCTTAGAAGTTCTGGGATGAAGTCCCAACAAAATGTCTGGTGACAAATTGTGTATCTTTAATGTAGATTTTCCTAGGGTCCTAGCTGTTGATTGGTACAAACAATTTACCCCCTAAATTTAGCAGCACAGAAGAGGGTCAGGAACCTTGGTGCAGTTAGCTGGATGGGTCTGGTTCAGGGTTTCTGATGAGATGCAGCCAATGTATTGACTAAGGTCATACTCATCTCGAGACACTAAATGGAAGAGTCCATTTCCAAAATCACTCCAGAGCTTGCTGGGATTTCTCAGATCTTCACAATGTATAGCTTTGGTAACCTCAATTCCTTGTCACAGAACTGCCTTTGGGGGCTCTTCAAGACATAGGATTTGGTTTTCACAGAACAAAGATTCATCAGGGAGAGAGAAGGTTCATGGCCAAAGGAATATCAAAGACAAAAGAGGAAGTCCTTTGTAATCTACTTTTGGAAGGGATACACCATTGCTTCTGACACGTTGTTATCCCGTGGGAAACTATGGTACATGGGTTTGAAAACCAGGGCGTGGGATGACTGGAGGCCATCCTACAAGCAGGCTGCCACACCTGGGAAGAAAGGAAAGCACCTAACGCAGAGCTATGTCCAGAAGCATAAGACCTGACAAACCAGTGCAAAAGACAACAAAGTAACAAGTTTTTATCTGGTTTTAGCTATAATGACTAAATCTGATGGCAGTGAATTAAAGTACTCTAGAATAAAAAAGTTGAAGAATTTTAAGCTGAATTATGATCTAGTTATCAAAGACAAATGAAGAGACATCTTATGGCCATTTGATTAAACAAACCCTTTCTGTGATTCATTACAGAAATTAAGAATCCACCCATACTGAACCTAAATTTCTCAAAATGTTGAGTAGAAATTATTTTTAGCCTTATAATCTCAACAGATTGATAGATTATTGTACTCGATGAGATGTTTCTCTTTTTACATTTATATTTCATGGTGCTCCTTGTCTTAATAATTGTACGTCATCTGTTCTTCTTTTCATGCCTGTTCACAATGTTCAAATGACAATGCACATTGATGTGTAGGACCGTATTTTTTTAACCTCTAGTATCCCAAACATTTACTAATAAATAAAACACATTCAATCAAGACTTGTTGAAAGTGTCTAAGTAAACTCCCTTGAAAAGAGAAGACAGACTTGGTTAGAGATTATTACATGGGACTGAGAGGGGAACTTAGCCTATATCATGTTACTGTCAAGGAGAGAAATAGAATTGAGCTGCAACCTGTAAATCAGTGGCAAATATAAAGAAAGGTACATGAGAAAGTGAAGAAGACATTATAACGGAGGTAGATACTTGGGCTTTGGGACCAGCAAGCCAGCATGACTTTGCATACTAGCATTCTTGTGGCAGGGACAAAATATTTGACATTTGCAATTTAAAGTAGAGATTTAATTTGTCTCATGGTTGCAGGAGATTCAGTCCATGCTTGTTGACTCTAAAACAGAAACATCATGGTGGAGGGGCGTAGCAGAGCAAAGCTGCCTATTTCGTGGTATCTAGGAAGCATGGTACAGAGGAAGGGGCTAATGACCAGATATAGAGCTCAGAGTCACACTTCTGTGATCCTTCGAGACACTCACAGAATTGCGCTCTACTGATCCCCTAAAAAGCTCCCAAGTCAAGCAAATTGCAATTAAGCTTAACAGTCACACTTTGTCATCAAAAGTACATGTGTACAGTCTAGATATATCTTTCATTCATCTCACTCAAGTCTCAATGATAAAATTGGTATTTGTTTAACTATGTCAAAAAACATGTAGACGACAAGTACAACACCTCTGAATATAAAGAATGAGCAGACACCAAACACATATTGGTATATAGACTAACATAATGGACTCTAAGTTAAAAAGCACTACTAAAGACAATAGAAAGTAAGAGAGTTTAAAAAGTTGATGGAAATGCACAGAGAAACCTGATGGGCTACTATAATGGTCAGTGACATCAACATCTCTCAGGAATTAATAAATTAATGGAACAAACTGGGACAAATGGAAGACAGAGCCAGAACAACTAACAAATGATCCAGTGAGTTTCTATCTTGTACTCTACTGGAAATAATTTGAAAGTACAGGTTCTTTCTGTGGAGGACATATATGTTAAGCGACCAAACACTATATTGTAAAACAAGTGTAAACAAATTTAAAATAACCTATAAATGGAGATCTCATCCATTTTCTATAATGTGACTATCTTAGAGATCAATAGCGAGATACATATAAATAAATGTATTTGTAAACTCAAATATGTACTTTTAAATAAATTGAGTTGAAGAATTTGGGAAATGGGGTTTTCCCATTCATTCTCTGCCGAGACAGGGGAGAGGCAGTGGCCAGTGAGCACCACCAGTTCAAACCAGTTTCATTGTTTCAGCAGCCCCCTCCCTACTTTGTTCCTTCCCTGTGAAAACTTGGATATGAGGAAGAGAGAATTTAGATGGAAGTTCAAGCCTTCTCTTTCTCTCCCCAGGGAAAAGCCACGAGTTGGGAGCTTTCCCCACACTGCCACACAACATCAGGGAGGGGCTCTGGTGACCCAGTGCCACCGTGAATTTCCCTACCCACTTTGATGTGGCTGGCTTTCCAGCCACGGTGGACATAGGTACTGCCTCACTGGTTTCCATGTTTTCCACAGAAGGAGTTGGTCCATAGTGCTGAACTGGTGTCACCACGAGCAAAAGAAGATGGTGCTTCCCATTCTTCAGTCCTCCTGATGCACTCAACGTAAATCCTTAAAGCAATTTGTGAAGCACACTTTGCATAAGCAAACATGACTTTATCATTTGACTTTTGACTATAAAAATAATTGACCCACTTAGAAAGCTATTTCCTTCACTGTGTTAAGTTCACTGAATCAATATCATTTCTTTTAGCTATAAAACATTTTTGTTTTCCTGCTGGCTTACATATGCTGGAAAGAAGCTGTGCCAAGTGAGAAACTACAGAAATATTCCAGTCAAAAAATCATTTTTTTTCTTGGTCAATTGGAATGAAATGTAAGTTTAATCTTTACTCTGACTAGAATATTTTCCTAGTAAACATAAGCTTTATATGTTTTCCTGTTCTTAAGCACCAGAACGGATTTTAAAATGTCACCAGATGATTTACTTACATTCTTCTGCTTCATAGCATGACCTCCCAAAGGAATTTACTTTCCATGGATTTTAGATTCCCTTTGCTCTAAACCTGCTTGCACCAGGTCTTCACCACTTCTGCTAAACTGAAGTTCTCGGTCACAGTCATGAGTGCCCTACAAACCTAAATCCGAAGCTTGGTTCTCACTCCTCATCCTAGGAGGCCGTCAGGGTCACTTGGTGCTGGTGATCTCATGCTCCATCTTGAAATGTACACACCACTTAACTTACTCCAGCCTCACTGTTCTTCCTTTCCCATCTCCTTTTCTCCTTCAACCATTATTATGTTAGCCCTCAATTCTCTTCTCTGTTGTATGTATACTTGCCCGGAGGTTTCTTTTACGGTCATATACCTTTAAATACCATTTACAGGTCAGCAATTCCCAAACCTGTATCACCACTCTAGGCTCCGATTACAAACTCCACACTATACACTTAATATATCTAATCCTGCTTTCCTTTTCTCACATTACAATCTGCTCTGCCCATGGGTGGCTATTCCAGATGTCCATTTCTAGCTCTCATTATCTAGTTTGAAAGTTGTAGCCTGATTCCTCTCGACGACCCCAGAGAATCCTACGGGTGCTGTTCTCAAAACATATGCAGTGCATCCTTCTCAGCCCTCCACTCATCTAAAATACCCTAATGTCTCTCCTCTATGACAACTGTAGCCTCTTAGTAGCTTCTTACTCGATTGCACCTTTATAGTCTTGCTTCCACAGTGAAAGAGGTATCTTCACAGTGTGAATCAAGTCTCAAAGTCCTCTGTTTAAAAATCCAGAGATGACTTCTTATCCTTTAGCACTCACACAAAAGTCAGACCTTTGCAGTGACCATTAGTAGGAGAGTTCTAAGCAAGACACCTTTACATACCTCTCATTTTCATTATCAAAACTTACTCTTATTTTTTTAATTGAATTCTTTATATTTCTATAGGAAACTTGGTGTGGAAATGTGATGAGGGGAAGGAATAAATATGATACAGAAAGAAAATAAAAGAGCATGTATAAAGTGGGGGAGGAGGTGTGGGTGGGTAGGGATATGGGTAAAAATGAGAATTAACTTATGTCATATACTGGTACAAATTCCCCAATGTTATATGTGATTTGAGATGTATATAACTTACTCTTATTTTTATAAAAACTTTATCATATAGAAATAATTTTACTAGTTATTCACTTTTAAATAGATAAAGTAAACTTAGAGTTAAAGCTTAAAGTTTCTGCCTATTCTTCAGATAAAAAGAAGCAATCTCACTCTACTTAATGAATTGTCTTATAAAGTATATTTATCCTTTTTTAGGTCTGTCAAAAAGTTTACTCCTTTCATTTTTAAGTAGTCATAAATGCTTTGCAATGAATGTTAGATTATTCTGACTTTAAAAGTCCATATATTTTTAAAAGATGAATAAATGAATACTTAGAAAGCATGCATTCTTTCCACAGAATTTATTTTTATTAATAAAGATGGAAGAACTGAGTTTGACAGTAGCTATCAGCTATAACTTATCTAATTTTTGTCATTCTTAATATCAAAATCTTGCTGGCAAGTGAAATTATATATGAAGAGGACATATTTAATGAAGAAAAAGAACATTCTAGATTATGTTAAGAAAAAAATGACTTCTATCTTCATGCATAAATATGAAAATCTAATAGAAAGTCAATTATAGGTAAAAAGAATATTCAAGAAATTATTGTGCTTTCCACGGTATCATCAATATTTTATATTGCATCTCAGAGCTTCTTCTAAGTCAAGAAATTCATTTATATTATTGAGTTAATATTACAAATATGAAAGAAAGAAAAGGCTTTCAGCCTTAATCTCCTAATTATGTAGCATTTTAATAAATTTAGATTTTGTCAACTTTAAAAAAAGCAAGTTTTCCCTTACTGCAGTCTTTATTTACCTCCTTTACTTTTGTATTTCACATGTCTACAAAGAAATATTTTTAAATCAATCTGCACCATGTTCAACACAAATAATCACACTGAATACAGTAAAGATATTAATGAAGTGCTAACATACAACCTATATCTTGCCACACATTGTATTGTATTGTACTAGCTTCATTTTATGGTAAGGAGAAGAATGGTTTGGAAAACAGTTAAATGAAGGTAATGTTTAAGTAGGAACTTCTTATTTGTCAACGGGGTCATTTTCTTTAGTATTAAAGAACAGATTCAGACTCACCCTCTTCCCCATACACTTACATGTTCACATCTCACAGTTATTATTAACTCAGTTATGTCACAGGCTAAGTTGTACACATTACTTCCAGTCTCACTTCCTCTTTCTTCTGTCTTCCATCAGTTCACATTACCAGCTATATCATAATCTAGAAACTAGAATTCACCATTTAGTCTTCATTGCCCTATTTCACTATTATGCTAACAGTCAAGTATCAGTTATCCATTTTATTCCTAAAATGACTTTTCCTGTTGCTGTGGTAATCTTGACCCACTTATCTGAGAGAACACCACCCAGAACAGAGAGATTTGTACTTAGTCAAAGTCCACTGTGATTACTACACTTGACTTCTGCTTATTACCAAGGCTGGATGCTATACAGAAACTAAAAGAAGAAATCACTGATGTTTCTTTTGAACCTGAGTACGGACACTCACCAACAGTCAGATGAGAAAAACATCTAGTGTGAGAAGATTCTCAGTGTTATCTGAGCCCACAGTAGGATGAACCTCTTTCCTGTGGACAACAGAGACTTTTGTCATCTCGGTCCTCTAATAATCACCTACTACTTAAGCAAAGAGACATCACAGTGGAAGTGGCATCACAAAGATGGTAGCGTCTGCTCTGTTCATACTCCTCACGATGGATACCAAGCTGCTCGGTTGCTCTTCAAGTTTCCTTCTTTCTGCTTCCTGGTCCTTGACAATGCACTTCTGGTGACTCTTCTGTCAACCTTTGTTTGAATTTTCCTACTAGTGTCTAGCATTTCCCTTTTCTAGTAAACATACTCTCTTATCTCAGTCTTTACAAATATTTACTTTGTCTCTCTGTTTCATGTGGAGTTCTTCCTAAACATCCTTGAGGTGTTTAGGAACCTAGTCATTTCTAGGTTCAAGAACCTAGTCATTTCTACACAACCAAGATAGCCTGAGTAAAATAACAAAGGTACCTGCCCACTGATCATAATCTCACATTTCTGTCAAAAACTTCTTGGCCATTCATGCCTCCCATGTGCACTTCACCTGATCTTATATATCATGCATGTGTCATTCAGTCTTCTGGACATCATCCACTGTATTGATGGCTCAGCACCCAAATTTAAGGTTTTCTAAGCATTACCAATCTAGTTTATCCTTAGCCACTTCTATTTTTTGCTGAGATCTACAATGTGTTTAGAACCTGCGAACACTATTTTTGTTTTAATAAAACCTATCCAAGAATTGTATATGTATTATGTTTAATGGATCATCCTGCAAAGCCTTGGACTTCATTATTTCCTGGGAAACTCCAAATTTAAAATTGTGGAACAATTCTGTACACCTTTAGCTCTTTTTTCCAAATGGTTACTTTTGCCATTAGGGAAAAGTGCAAATATTTTTGCTTGGAATCTAGAGTTCTTCAACATTCTGGAAACCACCTCATGCTAGCTATCTACCTCTTTATCAGTTTGACCTTATCTTTTGTTCTATTCACAGTGAGCCACTCACCCTTCTTCAGGTACACCTCATCTTTTCATGCAGCCATGCCCTTCTCTGTACAATTTTGTCTCCCTGGAATATTCCTTTCCAAATCTCAATCTCATTAAAACTGCCCAACTTATGCTTTAAGACCCACTTTAGTTATTTCCTTATTTCTCCAAGTCTTTAACAAAAATTTAGTCATTCTTTCTTCTGTGCTTATAATAACTAGAGGATACATTTTCAAATTATCATATTTTTCACAATTAACTTATTTCTCACAATTATGAGCATGATTCAATAATGAACTGCCACCCTAAATCAATTAAATTCCCATTTTTATAAGATTAAACCCAAAATTTGAAGACAATGTGTCAATTCTAATAGTTAAATAATTTTTTCCACATTATTGTTATCAGAAAATATTTATAAAGCATTATTATAATTGGGAAAATAATGATACTAATTTCTATTTTCAGGATCAATTTTCCTCTTGAAATAAAATCACTTCCAAGGGAATCCATGCTCACAGTAAAAGTGTTTGGGATTGGCTGTACAAGCAACAATGCAAATTTATTGGCCTGGACCTGTCTTCCATTGTTTCCCAAAGAGTACGTATATCACTTGTGATTTATAAAGCTCCCATCTTAATAAAACCTTACTGGAACTAAATGTTTTGCAGGATGTGGCATAATGAGAAAATCAAGAAGACATTTTATTCTAAAATGAGATATCTCAAAATAAATTATGATGATTAAAAGCAGAACTGAAAGGCTAAAATGTAGAAATGGCTTTAGAAGCAGGCCTCATGCTCAGTTTGTCAGCTAGGTCATTACAATGAGAAAGCATTGGCATGACCAGTCTCAATTACTTTTTCTTCTCTGACCAGTTTCTCTGGAATTAGTAATTCAAAATGATTGGGATTATTATAGTCATTTGGAAAAAGTGTAAGTCATGAAATTCTAATGCAGGCAAAATTATACAGTGTAACTGATTTACTGACATTTTATTGCCAAGAAGAAATATTTGATAACTTTAAGGTGATTTTTTTTTTCAGGAAAGTAAACCAACTATGAGTTCAGATATTCTCTCAGAACTAATGGCCACTGAAAAATTGCTTTAACCATACTCTTAGGAACAATTAATACTTAGGTTACTTGATTAAGGAAGTAATTCTCTAGGTTGTTAGGATAAAAATGTTTCAGAAACATCAGCTTTTTTCACCCATCAAGATTTGCTTTAGAATCAAATGACAAATTCAGAATCTTCAAAAAATTACAATCCATATTGTCAATATTTTTTATAAAACACATTTCTGCCTTTGCTGCTTGAAAATGATTTGACAAGGTTAAAAAACTCATAAGCTTTGAATTCCAACACCTAGTCAATGTAAATGATCACTGGTACAATCATAAGTCTTCAAAATTTCCTTTGTTGGGTTTTTTTTTTCCTTTGGTCAATACTAGGGATTGAACTCAGGTCCTTTTGCTTGCAAGGTAGGCACAGTGCCACTGAGCTAAATACCCAGCCCTCTTTGTTGGATTTTTATCTAGGACATGTGCACACACACACATGTGCATGTATACATATTTGTGCTGGTCTATTACTAACTTTCATGCTTTAGTCCCTTTCCATATATATGTTCCTTGAGGTCAGGGCATGTGTTTATCTCTGTAATGTCTATCATCTAACATAACATCTCATATGATTAGACAATCAATATAGGTTTGTATTAAACTGAATTGAAAAAATATCAGTCCCTATAGGTGGTGCAAAATGAATGATTTTTAAAGGTCTCCATGAGACAGTTTATTACTAAAATAAATAACTACTGCTGTTAGCAGACATTTCAAATATCTGATTTGTGTTCTAAGAACCTTCATTAATTTCTCACTGGGAACAACTATACAGGGGTCCTTCCCTCTCAAGAGCAAATCTCTGTCCTGTTACAACTGAGTATTTGTGACATCTAGCATTTATAGAATTATATTTCAGGCTATTCACTGAGAAAAAAAGCTCAGCTCATTTTATTCTTTCTCATCCTTAAATAAACTATGTTGCACATGTCAAAAAATACCAACTATATAATAGCTCAGAAATATTTTTGTCTGTCAAACTAATTGTCAAAGCTCATTTGGGATGGTTATGACAGTAAAACTCCTACCACCATACTCTTAGAAACAGTTAATATTTAGGCTATTTAATATTTAGGTTTGTTTTGTTTTGTTTTGTTTTTTGCCATGTACAAGTCGCCACTGGTAATTGTGTCATAAGCTGCTGACTGAAAAGTGAGCATCTATGAGGGCTGTAATTTGTTTTCAGGGTTTTTTTTGTTCATTTGCTTGTTTTTTGTTTTGTTTTGTTTTGTTTTGTTTTTTTGAGACAGGGTCTCACTTGTAGTTCAGGCTAGCTCTGAGCTCACTATGTAGCCCAGGCAAGCCTCGAACTCAGCAATCCTCCTGTCTCTGCCTCCTGAGTGCTGGGATTACAGGCGTGAGCCACCACGCCTGGCACTGTGGTATGTGGTGCTGATTGCTGGTTGATTGCTGGTGGGCGTGAGTCTCCACGCCCAGCATTGTATGTGGTTACTGGGGATCGAACTCAGGACCTTGCACTTGCGAGGCAGGCACCGGAACCACTGAGCTAACCCTCTGGCCCTGCTTGTTTGTTTTTTGAGACAGGGTCTCACTTGTGTGGCTGGCCCTGAACTCATTATGTAGCCCAGGCCAGCCTGGAACTCACAGAAATTCTCCTGCCTCTGCCTCCCACCACGTGCTGGAATTACAAGCATGTGTCACCATGCCAGGCTGAGGGGTGCCACTTAGGACTGGTCCTGGGTGACAATTTTGTAAGAGAAGATTTCAAAAGAGGAGGTGATATCAAAACACACAACTTAACTCAATGAAAATTTCAGGCATTTGTAACTATGTTTCCATATTTAATCAGAAAATCTACTTCTAATGAAAATCAGAAAATCTACTTCTCTGTGCTGATCAGTTTAAAGAAATCCAGATCTTTTTAAGACCTCGGACATCAGTCAGATGTGGCAGTTGAGGAAAAGCAATGACTCCCACATTGCTCAATGTGACAAGTTACAGAGATTATGATTCCATTTATTATTTCCAAGACACAGAAAACAGGAGCCTTAATTTCATTTCCATACATAGAATGACCCCTTGCCCATAAACACTTAGTGTTTGAATCTTTTAGTATCATTTGAATTGACCATAGCTAGTCATGTGGAAATGCATAAGCATTTATGTCATTATTTTTTCCAACTTTCATATAACTTAAAAATATGCTGCCAATATGCCTATCTCGTCTTAGTTTCTAAAGAACATTTCAAATAAGTAACAGTGATTATGTTCATCAGTTATAGATGTATCAACTGTGCTTGAAAATAAAAAATAAGCTTCCATGTTTTCAAGCATCCAAACTTACCCTTTGGTTCTATAAAAAAAAAAAGTTAAGTCCAAAGGAAAGAGTTGGTCAACAAAAATTTATACTCTTCTTTTGTTTTTGCAGACAAGATTTTTACTGTATCTATATTCACAGTGTCTCCACACTGCAGCAAGAAAGTGCTATGCTAAGCTCAACAATTTTCACATGCTTAAAATTAGCTTTAATCCCAAAACAATTAGATTCCTGAGCCAATAGCCTGAGTTGCTAACCCTGACCTGTACGAGTAGCTAGCTAATCCTTTTAGGTATAACTTCAAAATTAGATTACAATAAAAATATTGTCCTTCTTTAATTCTCTATTGTCCTTCTTTCTGATCCAGGAGAGACGCTCAGAACTCAGTTAGTCTAAATACTTCATTTACAAGGGAAGAACTCTATCACAAAGGAAAGCAAAAAGTTTGCTGTAAATCAGGTCTTCTTTAAAATAAAAGAACAAGAATGCAAATCTGACTTCTTTCTTGAACCATTTTTAAAAAAATTTTTTGTACATCTTATTGGTACATTTTATATACACATCCCAAATACACTCCACATTGAGAATTTGTACCAGTATATGACACAACTTAATTCCCATTTTTCCCCCTTCCCCTACCCCACCCTACCCCCTCAAACCCCTATATACCAAGCTTTATTTCCTTTTAACCATCATTTTTTTCTTTCCTAATTATTTACCCTTAAACCCCATTTCCCTTTGAATATTTACTATTTCACAATATCAGTCATGCATTCTAGAACATTTACAACTAGTTTCTCATACCAGAGAACAGAAACGATATTTACACATCTGTGACCTATTTATTTCACTTTTGAGTATGTCCTAAAGATATATCCATTTGAGTATAAATGATTCGATCTCATCATTCTTTATGGCAGAGTAATACCCATTTTATAAAAAAAAAAAAAACCACATCTCCAGCTTTTCCTTACTTAAGCAGTTTCACTTTCTACTTAGGAAACATTCTCTACCCTGGGAGAACACTATGAGAGCTTCACTACTCTAGGCCTTGCCTGAGTTTTGCACCTGGGCATGAAATAAGAGTCAGAATCGAAATCCCAAATAATTTTATAGCACCAGATCTTCAGGTCCTGATAGTGTCCCAGTTCTAAAGTCTTCCTACTCTCTGGTGCCAGAAGGCTCACAATAGATCTCTATAATCCTGTAGCTAAAAGTAATAATTATTTCATCAAACACCTTATTTTATTGCTTGAGGAATCAGGGACCCAACATAGATAAAACAGCCCAGCTATATTCTTGGTACCAAAGATTTTGGGTTGGATGTACCAGTCAATGAATTTGGACAATACTCAAACTTGAAAGATCCTTAAGGATGTTCTGGAAGAAATATTTTGAGTTGTTATGCTTAGTGTTACAATATTTTTTTTTTCTATTAACAACATATTCAAAAGTCTTATAGTACTGGAAAGTGAGAAATAGTCTGTGCATTGTGCAAAGAGAATTTCAGTCCTGGGGTCCAGCCTAATTAGAATCTCTCCAGTCTCAAAACCCAAAAGATATATGAAATCTCCTCAGAAACCCACTAATTTTATTCAAGAAATTGCAAGAAGCTTAGCAATTAAAGCTGGTTAATGAAGACAGAATCTAGATATCCTTATAGATCGTCTTTTCTAATATACTTGCAAGTGTAACTCACCTCCATGATGTTTCTGTACATTTAAACTGACATGATAAATCTTTTCATGCTAGTAATAAAATAAACCACTCCTGTGATTCCCTACCTGCCTGGTGTTTTCCATTTCCATCTTCTTTCAGAGATCACTAGCACTCTTTGGTGAATTCTTTTCACATTTTAATTCCACTCATTATCTTCTTCATTGATGGGAATTAAGATTTCAACATCTAGAAAGATATACAAGCACAGTCAATGGCTGGAAAGTAATATTAGCAGAAACCAAGCACTTCACAAGATGGCACCAAGTCTTTATGTCCTTCCCCCAATCAATGGTCTTCAAATACACAGTACTGAACACCCACTTCCACCATGCCTGGAAGTTCATTTCCTTGTGACCTGCTTCTTGGTAGGGCCTCATACACATGCCTGCATCAAATGTTCTGAATTCGTTCAGCCCTGTGCTTTGGATGAAGACCATGGTGACTATGAATACAGACTCTACTCAAGGACAGGGGTGGCAGATACTTAGCGTGAGACTCTTCTATCTGAGTCAGGTTAATGCCCTTAGGTATTTTAGCACGTGGCTGAGACATGCAAATTAAAACCACAGCTATGGCCCATTCTGAGACTCAGATATTAAGACAAAACTCAACTCTCTGTCACATTCTTCCTCATGAGCTCCAACCATCTAACCAATGAGAAGAAAAAACTGGAGCATCTATGACAAAGTAAGAGTTATTTTAATAGTCCTTTCAGAAGTATGTGATCTCTTTTGGACAAAATGCTTATTCGCTCATCTTTCTCAGTATTGATTTCTTCCTAAGAAGGAGGAAAGATATACAGGATTAGAAAAGAAAGAAGAAAAAAATAACCAAAAAGATCTATTTGGCCGAAAGACTTCTGACATCCCCATGAAAACTGCTTGCCATGTTACATGGATATTTCAAGCCTTCTGGAACTCTTGGCTTCTCCAGGACTCGGTGGCTTTCTCTGGGGTTTCCCTGTGACTCC
The DNA here is from genome assembly GCA_004025085.1 of Thryonomys swinderianus. NCBI lineage: Eukaryota > Metazoa > Chordata > Mammalia > Rodentia > Thryonomyidae > Thryonomys > Thryonomys swinderianus. The sequence continues at coordinate 10,662 of PVIC010001331.1, read as the reverse complement.
CGGACCTCCCCAGCCTGGTCGGTACCACGAGGATATCGTGAGTCCCTCTTTCCCATCGTCATGTCACACAATGCCGCCCCATTCTGAGCTTCTCCTTCTACCTTTAGCTATTTCTAGATCCCAAATAATGTAGTCAGAGACCCAAGAAGGCCCCAGGAGCCTACACTCAGGAGTTTCTTCTGCCTCGAATTTAATGACCTGGCCACAAACAGAGGCGGGAGTGTTTCAGGAAGTGGTTTTAGTCCAGGATCTGAGGCAGAAGTGAGGAAAGGAGCCCTTCTCTCCCAGCACTACATCACGCTCTCGCCTCACACTTCGCCTGCTTTGGAGGAGGAAGAGGGGAAAGCAGAGCAGGACTCCCAGGTGGGCCGCGCTAACTCGGTTCTCTCTCTGTCTTCTGGCTCTCCCATCCCGAACTGCTTGCTTTCTCTCCCACTCTCCTCGGTCACATCCTCCCTCTTTCTCACCCTCCTTTCTGCTTCCTTCCTTGCTTTCCTTATGACTCATTAGGGGTGGAAATATTTTCTCTGGATGTTGTGCAGAATATTATGACCCAAGTCCTCCACGTCTGACATTAGACATGTTCCTTCCTTCTCTTATAACCTGTGTGACACTAATCCAAAGCTTTCTTCGGGCATATGGATATTTCAGACTATTTTGGGTGAAGATCATATACTCTCAAAGGCAAAGGGAAACCTAACACTGATGTTTCTAAATTTTATTCCAGTTAAACAAACTTCATCTAATACTGGGCCTATGGCATTGTCATACCAATCTTCTCCTCCCAAAATTTCTTCAGATGAGGATAGAATAAAGGAATAAACAAATAAAAAAGACTCAGTGTTCTTCTTATAGAACAGTCTTGAGTCGTACAAAAATATCTGTCTCAGGATGTTGACAAATTCTGTTTTCTTGTACAGATATTTTCTGACAATGAGGTTTAAAGATTTAAACAAAAATCTAAAGAAAGTTTTATGTGACAGAACTTTTGGCTCTTCATGTTTTGTATTGTCTGTTTTATTGCAAGACAGAATTACAAAACATTAAAAAGATTCTTTAGCCAGGCGTGGTGGCTCGTGCCTGTAATCCCAGCACTCAGGAGACAGAGAGGCAGGAAGATTGCTGAGTTCAAGGCTTGCCTGGGTTACATAGTGAGCTAAGGGCCAGGCTGAACTACAAAGCGAAACCCTGTCTCAAAAAAAAAAAAAAGCTTTAAATTTCTTTATAAGGTTAAATTTACTTTTCTTACATTTCAGTTTGTCATATTAAAATCAAACACTGTTTTTAGTGATCATTGGAATTTTGTTCCACCATTTTGATTCATGTAAACACTCAAGTGCAGCTTCACTTTCAAATTTGTATAAAGATCTGTGCATTCTGCTATTATCAAAAGCTGTAAAAACCATACATTCTTCCACGTTTAAAGTCTTTCCTGTATGCACTTTCACTTACTATGGTAATTAACAACCAATTTTTAAATATCTGCACTTAAAAATGAATAATCTTTCTATTTATGCATGCAGGAACATTTCCTCTGTGAATTCTCACAACTATTTTGATTCCACAGATCATATGCTGTGTTAATGTAAATCTCTCTATAAATGTAGAATTCATACCTTCAAATGCCCAGGGAATTTAGCTACTCCATGGAACAACAACCAAAAAAATGCTCAGAAGAGTTAACATCTTTATTAACTCAAAGTATCTAGAATTCCAAGAACATAAATCTGAGGTTCAGCATTCTCTCCTTGTCACCACCACTGACAGCAATTACAAATAAGTGCTGCTGTTAGAAACCATTGTGGAAACAATTTTCTCACGTGAAAAATAAGTGTGGGCATCTGTGCAAATTGAAATGGATGTGGTATATTAGAACTGACCTATTATTCTGTGCCTGGGCTCGTGGGATACTGGCTTAATTCTCTTGTAGCTACTGAGTGAAGCCACAAAAATAGCTGATTATGCTTACGTTCCAAAAGAAAACACATACAGATACTAACAGCTCTCCTCTGGAGTGACTCCTGTCTGTGTGTGTTGTCTTCTGCAGAAAATCCATTCTCGGCTCTGTGCTCTTCAGCATGACATTACAGAAGGAGCCTCCTATGGAAATGATAGCTCCAGGCGTGTGGGATGGAAGCCAGCCAGCCCCAGTGACCCTGCAGGTAAACATCAAGCTATAAGATTAAAGTCCACACAGCAAACGTTGGTTGATAGAAGTTTCTTGGCCAATTACAGAAACAATTTCTTCCAGGATCACACATTTTAATAGTCTTCTTTTCCTGTAACCCACTGGGATCCCTGAAACAACTGCTTTTATTGTGCATTCAGAATGTTTGAAGCACTTTTTCCCTTGCTTGTATAATAGCAATTTCAAGCCTTACTCCAAACAAGATCATGAGGGACAGCAATGGAGTGTTGTCATTAATATGCTCATTATGGGCATTCACTTCTCTCCTCTGTCTAGAACAGTCATCGGGGTATGTTATTAACTCGGTACTTTATGCACATTTGCCTCTGCATTATGTCACGTTTCTTTACAAGCTCTTCTATTACGCGTTTTCTTAATGACTACCAACAGTTCACTGAGTAGTGGGGGGAAATTGCAAAGAAAATCTATTTATTATACCTTCATTTTTTTTCTTAACCCTCTCTGCTCTCTATGACTTGAGATTTGAATAAAAGGTGGTTGGTGAGTCCAGACGGTGGTTCTTTATGCTGAGAGCTCTTCATTTTTCATTAGTCTATTGTGTTGGTCAGTGCCTTGATCACTTTCTCATTACTGGGACAAAACATCCAATGCCCGCAACTTCAAGGAGAAGAGAATTCAGTGGAAAGCAGGAACAGCACAGTGGAGTGGTGTGGTGGAGCAAGGCTGCTCAACCTGTGGCATCCAGCCAGCAGAGAGCAGGGCCGTGCTAGGGACAAGAATGCACTCTCCGGGTCACGTTCCTGTGACCCCCCTCCAAGTAGGCCCTGCTTCTGAACTGCACACTTGGCTACTGAGCTCACAATGGATGAATCTATGGATGAGTATAGTACGCCATGACCCAGTCATCTTCCAAATACGTGAGACTTGGGTAGACATCTTAGATCTGAACCTTAATAGCTAGATACCTGAAACACCAGTGCTCTTATAGGTGGATATGGAGAGATTCACAACTTCCAACTCCTACAGGAGAAACTAGGAACTGCTCTCTGAGCCACACTCTCTGAACGGAATTTTTCAACCTCAGCACCATGTTGCTCTGATATTCTTTGTTGTGAATATCTTGCCCCAGGGCATTCTGGGATTGCTAGCAACATCCCTGGCATCTACCTATTGTATATCCTTAGCCTTTCCCCAGTTCTGACAATAAAAAAATGTCCCAGATATCACCAAATAGTCTCCAGGAACAAAATTGCCATCATATAAAGATCATTACTCCAGAGAAAGTTCATAGAGTTTAAATTCATAGGAGTAGGTAAAAGGTATGGGGCATAGAGCTTAGAAAAGTGCACAGAAAGACCATGAAAAGGAGAAGGAAAATTAATGCAATAAAAATATATCTCCAGGGCTAGAGATTTAGCTCAGTGGTTCTGGAGCCTGCCTCGCAAACGCAAGGTCCTGAGTTCGATCCCTGATAACCACATACAATGCTGGGCGTGGTGACTCATGCCCACCAGCAATCAATATCACATACCACAGTGCCGGGCGTGGTGGCTCACGCCTGTCATCCCAGCACTTGGGAGGCAGAGACAGGAGGATTGCTGAGTTCAAGGCTTGCCTGGGCTACATAGTGAGCTCAGAGCCAGCCTGAACTCCAAAGCGAGACCCTGTCTCAAAAAAAAAAAATGTATCTTCATGATATAATAGAGGAAACCCTCTCTAAACACAAGCACACTAAGAAATAAATTCTTCAGTTTAGATCTTGGCACATCGTAAATATTCAACACATAGTGATTTATTAGTAGATGTTTGGTTATAATAAGATAATAGAAAATTTCCATCACCAAGAAGAAAGCCTGATAAACATTTCAGAACAAATGAAGAATAGCAAAATGCTATGCTTCTATTCAGTCACATTAAACACACATCTCATATATAATTACCAGGTGCCAAACGTTGTGATGAACACCCTTACAACCATGAATGAATATGAAATACCAAACTAGTAATTCGCAACCAGAGAGACAGACTTTCCCAAGTCACCTTAAATCAGGAATACTTCTGAAAGGGAAGCAAGTGCGTGAAGTCCGAGGAAGGATTCCTACAGGACGTCCTTTGAATGCTCTCAGCAGGTTGAGTATATTCTCAGTGACCAGCTTAAGAGAGGAAGATGCTCTATCATAAAAGAATGCATGGTGCAAAAACAAAGACTGACAAAGGAAGTTTTAGTTTCAAAATATGGCAAGTTTGCTAAGATAAGGAAGAAATTGCAGGAGGGACAGTGGTGGAAAGTGGGAAAAAATAAGCATTACATTGTGTACTAGATTTGGATAAGATTATCTTGGGAATGAGTCATAGAAAACAGTTCTGGAAATACTGCAGAAATTGTTCAGCAATACAAGAAAACCACATACATGAATACTTTTCAGAAAAACATCTTGACCTCAGTGACATCATAGGATCAAAAATTTAAAATGTAGGTAGTAGATTTTAGCAACTTTTAAAAAACACAAATGGGTACAACTTTATGAAAGAAATAATTTTTTTTATAAAACAGAAATGAGTTCCTAACTCAGTAGCAATAGCTTTAATTTTAAGAAAGAATGCAGACAACAGATAGACTTCTGTGGAATATTAAATTCAGTTTGGGAAAAACTTTATTTTATGGAGTCTTGTAGGTAGGGTGGACAATAGCTACCTTTCTTAACAAAAAGGTAAATGTGAGGCTTTCTAATTTTTTTTTTTTTTGAGACAGGGTCTCGCTTTGTAGTTTGGGCTGGCCCTGAGCTCACTATGTAACCCAGGCAAGCCTCGAACTCAGCAATCCACCTGTCTCTGCCTCCCGAGTGCTGGGATGACAGGAGTGAGCCACCACACCCGGCGAGGCTTTCTAATTTTTATTTTTTGTCACTGCTGGGAAATTGAACCCAGGACCTCGGATCTCATATGTTCTAAGGAAGAACTCTGCCGCAGAGCTACAGCCACAATTCTAGGCCTTTTCTTTTTAACCAATATACTTCTTGTCAGGTTCAAAGCACTTCAGTTTAACAAAGTCTATACTTGGCAAGCATAAGGTCCTGAGTTTGATCCCCAGTATGGAAAAAAAAATCAGTTTAATAAAGTCTAAGTCTTCAAATCTATTACCAGAGATTTTTTAACATAAATTCTTGATCTTAAAAATCTTGGGGGATAAGAGAGCAGTAAAAGTTAAAGAAGAAAAAGGTTTGGTGGCTCAAGCCTGTAATCCCAGCACTTGGGAGGCAGAAGCAGGAGGATTGCTGAACTCAAGACTTGCCTGAGCTACATAGCAAGCTCAGGGCCAGCCTGAACTACAAAGTGAGACCCTGTCTCAAAAACATAAAAAGTTAAAGAGGAAATAAAGACTATTGAATTAGATAGTTATTAGATCCTTCTCCAATTAGGGGAGTAGCTCCTTTCAGAACCCAGATTTTGGAAAGGGAAATTTTCAAGGAAATCTATAAAGTATTCAACAGCAGCATAAATTTACAAGTTGAAGTCAACACACATAATAGAATTCATCTTTTACAAAAAAGGGGAAGTGGGACCTATAATAGTCAACCAGTGGTGTTTAAAAATGAAATTGTGTTTTCCAGAAAATAATTTCAAGTGGGAACATAGAAGTGTGTTTTTAAACTGATGGTGAAATACACAAACTAGTTGTTATAGCTACTGAGGTAGTAAACTTCAAATGTTTAGTGACCAGTAACAGTTTTATGACACAGTGAATTAAATATAGAATAGAACATCTCAACCTGGAGATTATGTGAGAAAATTAGAAGCATGTTCTATTAGGGAATGGGTATGCGTCTCAGGAAAAGACATCAGGTTGAGAGCTAGGAAATCTGGGTTCTATTTTTAGGTGTTCAACAAAAATATTTTCGACCTTGAATGAATCAATTAACCTTCTATTCGTTCCCCTGTATTTGAAAGAATTATGCTATGTCTGTCTAACTTCTGTCAGGTCTCTACTTTTGTGATTATGTTTACTACCTGGGTAGATATTGCTACAAGATAGTCAACTCAGTATTACAAATGTGATATGCCATAGGATGTATTTCCTTCACGTCCTCTGGTTGGTATGCTGCCCTGAAGTGGACTGGGTGAAGCAGATCTAGGTTCCAGTAGGTAATAAATAAGCAGATTATTGCTTTACTATTTTCTTAGATTGGGGCTCTCAGCTTCTTGCTTCTGCCTGAATCCAACCCATTGGAATAAGTCCTGTTTTTCAGAGCTAAGAGCAGAGGTGTTGTATGTATGCTAAAGTTGTCCTTGTTCCATATTTCTGTTTTTTCATTTCCCCATTGTTATCCAAATTCACCATATTCTGGATTCTTTTCATTATACGTAGCACTGTCAAGTAACAGATGCCAAACCCTGTGGTCACGCACAGGCCTCTGCTCTTTCTGATCCTATCTCTTCCCTCCCTGAGCAACCCCTTCTCTAGCCTTGGTGTTTTACCTTCTGTTCTCCTCCGCTCTCCTCTCCTGACTCTTCTTTCTCTCTCTCCTTTCCAGGAGCTGGACCTCAAGGCAGACACTTCTCAAGGGGTCAATCTGCTCCCCACTGCTGTCCCCAAATTGCTTCATTCAAACACAATTTTTCACTTATTTTTAGTTTGAATTTAAGACTTAAAATTAATAATTATCATTTGATTTCACATGTATCTATTATGTGGTACAGTGTGACAACATCTATATAATGTGCGATAACCAAATCAGGGTAGTTAGCATATTCATCTTAAATTGTTTAAATATATAATACTTTTACATATTTACAGGTTATAGTATAATAAGAATATTCTGAACAATTCTCTTATTTAAGGTGTGTAATGAAGTCATTTTTAGCATTTTCAGACACCTACAACTATCAGCAGTTTTACTTATCTCCTCCCAGTCCCCCATTCTGCCTCCAATATCCTTCCCATCTGCTAATCTCTCTTTCTCTATGGATTTGCTTATTCTTGGCATTTGATTTTATAATTGGCTCTTTTCACTGAGTACAGTGTTTTCAAAATTGAACCATGTTGTAACATTGTATTTATTTCTTTTTATTTTTGAATAATATATTCCATGGCTATATCATTTTGCGTTTATTCATTTGTAGATCTATCTTTGGGTTGTTTCTTCTTTTGTTTACTAACAAATTGACTGTCATGGACATTTGTATACAAACATTTTTGTGGAGGCAGATGTTTTCAAGTCACATGAATATGTATAGCAGTAGAATTATTGGTCCTGTCTATTTCTACGGCTTTCTTTGTGGTATCTACTCGAGTACATTTATGAGTCTGTGGCTGTGGTTTAGATTGCTTCCACTACAAGCAACATTTGGAGAGAGAGAGAGAGAGAGAGACGGGGAGGGAGGGAGGGAGGGAGGGAGGAAGGGAAGGACCGTATATCTATCTATTCATTGAAACTCCTACCTGGATCTTATATAGGCAGCTTCAGACATAACACATACCAAACTGGGCTCACCTTCTCTCTGAAATTTTGTCCAAACCTGAATTACTGATATCTGTTCATGTTGCACAGACACCTACCTGCTTTCCCTGCCTCTCCCTCTTTCCCTCTCCCGTGTATATAGTCCACTCTATATCCTGCCATTCTTCAATATTTTCTTCATCAGTTCCCTCAGATCTCCACCTCTTCTGCCCTAGTTCAAGCAATCGCCGCTATTTACAGCTCCGCTTCACTTTTTCTGCCTTCAGCCCTTTCGTCACAGTGTGGGGCTTCTGAAGCTTCCATCTGAACCTGTCACTTTCTTCCTTCCATTCTGCAATGACTCCGCACAGCCTAGAGAAGAAAGGCCACGCTCTGTGGCAAAGCTCTCTCCCGGAGCTTCTCTTGCCTTTCTCCGTTTGACACTTCAAGCTCCACCCACTTGGAAGGTGTCGTGGTTTCTGACACGCACTGTTTTGCTTTCGGCTTATGTGCCATATGAATACTTTCTGTCATCTGAGATACGCCCTCTCCCGCCCCTCTACCCCCTCTACCCACTTCTCCTTTACAAGCCACGTTCTTCTTGGAATCTCTTTCCTAACCCCGCCTTCTTCTTACCCCCCTGCAAAGCTAAGTTTCCTTTCTTGGTACTGACATCATATTCCATAATATTCATCCATCCTCTTCTATAGCACCTTCTCTGTGACTGACCACAAGCGTGACTCGGTCCGCTAGTATTTCTTCCTCCGAACTGCTGTGAAGTTTATGGTCTAACGTGTATTGGCATCATGAGGCCCAGACTACATGTACAGTCCTGGTGGAAGTTCTTTGAGTGAGCTAAGAATCACGGGCCCCCAACTGGGCCCAGGTGCCTCCGGTGCACATCCCCGGGCATAGATACTAAGAACATTCACAACAGCCCCTCAAGCTGTTGCTAACTCACGAAGCTGCAGTAGGAACCAGGGTGGTCAAGTACACAAAGGAGAGAAATTGAAGTAGCGTGGGTAAAAGGGACATAGGAAGTCAATACTCAAGGATGTAGGGAGGGGGATTAGAAGGGAAAATCACTAGGGCTGGAATAAACCCTTCTCCCTATAGGAAAGACCTTATGAGCTTGTCATTGTTTTTGAAGTCAGGAGTGAATTTTCAAGGCTGGAAGCTGCAGGTGTGCTTAGTGAGTTATCATTTTCTACCAGTGGCTCTAGAATCAGTAACTAGGTAGACGCTCCGTGAAAAAATAATTCATTATAAGGCTCACTCATGTATTAAAAATGAATATGCTCTCCTAAGTAAAATATATAAGAATATGTTATTGATTTTTTCACAGATACTTTTATATTCTCACCTACTGTTCCTTTATTCCATATCCAACTTGCCATGAAATTGTCCTTACTCATTAAACATCATCTTAATATATTCTTCTTATGGGTATAACGATATTTAGACACAAAAAGAATGACATCTAACCAGCTGGCATTGTATGAAAGTCCACCTAAGGCACAGAAGTAAATCCTTCAAGATAAATACAGGAGGGGGCAGGATTTACTGTCACAGTGCTTTGGCTTAGCTTATTTATTCCTTGTTATTTCATCTGATTGCAGTAATAATTAGTACATGATGAAACTATAACAAAAATAACTTCAAAATATTGCTGATTACAAAATGAAATTACTAATTTTTTCCAAATGACTCAAATTCATTAGAACGCATTTCAAACTATAACTCATATACATAGTCTATTATGTTCTTCAATTTTCTCCAAGATTCCAACCAAATGTAGTTCAGCAGAGAAAAATAAATTCTTCAGATTAACTAATGTTAAAATGAAAAAAAAAACCCTACCATCTTAAGAAAATATGTGGAGTGTTGAAATACTCATTATATTTACACAGTTTGGGACTGCCTTTTTTTGTTAACCGCTACTTTATTTACTAGAATCAGGTTATCACTGAAATATGGTTTAACTCAATCAAAGGAAAAGGATCCCAGCTCAGTCTATAAATCTCAACTACAAAGCCCAGAAGAGAAACATTCTGATTATATGATGTATTTGTAGAATAGGTTCCCCACTGGAGAAGAGCTCACTCTTGTGTCTAAAAAATGTTCCCAGGCTTGAGAACAACACAGAGTCACCCTTTATTAGATAATTACTGTCTGCAAATTTCTTCATTTCACAATAAGAAGACATTTAACATGGAAATGTGGAAAGGATATAATCTCAGCTTAAATCCAAAAATATTACCTATTTAGCTTTTGTAAATATTCACGCATTGCTCTCTTTTACTTCCTCTCAGGCAATATTGCAGATCACTAATCTATACAATATGTGTAAAAACTGGACAAAAACCATACACATGTAGATAAGTCCAATTCTAACTATTCCTTAACAAATTATTATAAAGCACTAGATAGCACAGGAAAGATGGAAGTTATTCTTTAGTTTTCACAAGTCCAAAGTAGAGATTATTGAGTTAATAATGCGCTTGGAGGCACCTTCAGTACATGGGAAATCATTTCTTTATTTCAGATTGATTTTCCAGCTTCTGGATGGGAGTATATGAAACCTGATTCTGAAGAGAATAGAACTCATCTTGAGGAACCACCGAGAGAGTGTTTAAAACACATTGCCAGACTTTCACAGAAACAGACTCCTTTATTGTAAGTGACGGTTCTATGAATGAATTTTGCCTGTTTTTCATGATACCATCAGTCACACTTGAAGCACTCATCCGTTCAAAGAATGAACCTTCCTTGAAGCATAACTCTTCTCTTTTCCTAAAGTCACAACTGCTAGATGATCAATTAATGTCTAGAAACCAAATAAGTAATTTTCTATGCTTACAAGGAGTCTTTTCCCAGTAGTATTTAACAATGCTGGCTGAAGATAAAAGTGAATAGATTGAAAATCATTCAGTTCAAAATACAAAAGCCTGAGTGACTAGATAACTTTCTGCATACAGCAATGAGAAATCACTGCTCAACCATCCTTCAAACAGGTGGGAAGTTGCTTTAGTAAACAGGAAAAAGTGAAATTTAATTATTGTGGCAGATTAAAAA
>PVIC010001330.1:0-93797 GCA_004025085.1 Thryonomys swinderianus | reverse complement strand
AGGGGAGGGGAGGGGAGAAGAGACAGACTAGGAGGAATTTAGAACAAGAAAATGCTACTACAAATTTTGGGCCTTTCTGTTTCTTAAAATCTGAGGTAGCAGAGGAAAAACATGATGAGAACACTGAATTGAGAGCCGAGTAATGGAAGCTCGAATGTTTGTTTTGCCTCCTTTGAAGCCTCACCATGTGACCTTGAAAAGTACATTTCTCATCTCCCCACCTCCACAGCACAAGGAATTAGGTGAGGTCTCTGTGGCTTCTTCCACTCCAGGCATTCTGGAGCTCTACAGCAAACTGAAACATAGATATTGTTCTTAAATGTAGGAAACACAGTGAAATGTATAATGGCAAACTGACCTATGAATTCTGATTAGCTTTAAACGTGAATTACATGAAAATACAGAAAACAAAATTATAGTCAAAATAGTTACTGCTCTGTAGATCAAAAAATATAAAAATAAATATTTTCCGCACCAAAATAAGTGCTAGGAGACAGAGAGAGAACCTGAGACTCTGTTGTGGGCTCCCCACTCCTCTCTCTCTCTCTCTCTCTCTCTCTCTCTCTCTCTCTCTCTCTCTCTCTCTCTCTCCCTCTCTCTCTCTCTCCCCCTCCCTCTCTCTCTCCTTCTCTTCTCTCTCTCTCCTTCTCTTCTCTCTCTCTCCTTCTCTTCTCTCTCTCTCCTTCTCTTCTCTCTCCCCCTCCTTCTCCCTCTCCCACCCCTCCCTTTTTCCCCTCCAATCCCTCCCCTTCCCCCTCCTTCTACCTTTCTCTTTCCCTTATCCTTCCCCCTCTTCCTCTCCTCCCTCTTTTTGAACCCATGCTTAGGGAAGAGGTGATGTCCCTGTGATTCTACCTAAGACAATGAATCAAGCACTTAGAGAAACATCAGGTCACCCAAAGATGTAAGCAGAAACACCAGCTATTAATCTTTGCAATCCAGATGTGTTTGCACCTTCTAGTGCACTACAAGTAATGGGTTATCTTAGGGGTATTTGTTTGGAGACACGGGAAATTTTATTCATTTGTTACACATGAACCTGAGCTGATACAATGGCTCAAGAATCAAGAAATTCATGTTTACTGGATGCCACAGCTTGAGTTATCACTTGACATGTTATCCCTGGACACACTTTCTTTGACAGAATCCTTGAACTAAAAGCACCTCATCAGACTACAGCTCCTAAGCATTGTTTGATTTTTCTGACTTCTAGTTTCTCAGAGTGGAAGCTGACTCTTGAAGAGGCTAAATAAGGTCTTCCATCCAGTACATGGTGTTAGCCAAGACAGAAAGTTCCCCTGACTCCAACGCCTGTTCTCTTCCACAGTGTCAGATTGCCTCCCAGAAGTTCTACTTCCCACCCTAGTTCTGCCTTTATTTGGCTGTAGTGCTCAAAAAAAACACAAACGACTCCATGCAAGTTCTCAAGATCTGTCTTTTAAAAATCACAGAAGCAAACCCACATTCTACCAGGTTTTGTGGAGAGTCTTCATAGGGTTGCCATGAAGTCATTGGTATTAGTGCCCTGAAACCAGGCAATGTGGCAGTCCTGAACTTTCAAGAGTCCTACACACAACCTGAAACTGTAGGTATATCATGTTATGGTCAGCTATCCATAGCCATGGATTCTGTATCCTAAGAGTCAACCTGTCATCGATGGAAAATACTCAAGAAAAAACCACATCCGTACTGAACGGATACTTGCCATTATTTTCTAAACAATACAGAATAACAGGTATTTATGTAGTACTTACATTGCATTAGTTATAAGTAACTTACAGGTGATTTGAAGTATATATTAGGATAAAAGGTCATATGCATAGGTCATATGCAAATATGTCATTTTATCTTAGGGACTTGAGCATCCATGAATTTTGGTATCTCTGGGGCATCCTAGAACCAATACCCCTACTACGTAAGGAAAATAATATGGATTTGCATGCCTATTTTGAGAGAGAGAGTCCAAATTTTCCAGAAGCTCTCAGTAAAACCTGCATCCCCCAATTCCTAAGAACTACTGGGTTTTAAATAGGTTACTAGGAGACCTTAGGGTAGGTTTTATAGGTCTGAGGAAGAAGAATATAACTTGTCTCCTGATGATGAGACCTAACTGGTAGCACCAATAACCATTTGGAAGAAGGTAAGGTTTTCTTTGTGCATGAAAAGAGGTCAAAGTGAGAAATAACACTCACATCAGAGACCATGGGTGTCATGAGCAAATTCTTGGCAGACAGTGGAGGATTCTGGGCTCTGGCTTCCTCTGTTACACACCCACTCCACACATCTAGCCACCCATAGTTCCTGCCTGCCTCTATATTGTACTTACTAAAAGAATCAAACATAATAATATGGGTAAAAGCAGTCCAGAAAAGTCCAAAGCACCCTGCAAAAGTATGATATTAACTGTGAGATATTAAAATATCAAGTCATTTCATTAGTTGTCAACTGAGAAAAAGAGAAAATTCCAAGTTCTACCCACAACATTTAGAAGCTTTGTTTTTTTCATTTTTTTTAGCAAGGTCCTACAGCTGATACATATGTGTAAATTTTTTTTTACTCTAATAAAAATTGGTTGCAAATACATCTTACAGGATCCAGACTGAGATCACTCCCAGTCTGGGAGCTGCTAAATACCACATGTATGTCCTTCTCCCAGTGAGAATATTTCTCCTTCATTTATGGCATTATCAGTGGTTCCCAAGAAATAGTCAAAGACCAGTCAACCTGTACAACATCTGGAAAAATGTCAAATTCTCAGTCTCCACCCCAAACCTATGGAAACAAAAACTGTGGCCAAGAGGCCCAGCGGGCTGTGACCTACCAGACCTATTATGGAGTTCCGATGCCCCAAACACTCAAGCTAGAGAACTGCTGCCATCCCAAATAACAGCCTGGATTTGTTTGTTTGTTTGTTGTTGTTGTTGTTGTTGTTGTTTTAATCAGGAATTGAACACAAAGAGTTTACAGTGAGCTATCTCGAGTCATTTAAAAAGAAATTTTTTTTTAGATAGTTCTGCTATATGACTAAGTCACCACAGCTGGATTTGAATTTTCAATCCTCTGACCGCAGAGTCATAGATAGCATTACAGGCAGCTATTTCCCTACCTGACTGGCCACTCTTAGAAAAGGAGTGCTGAGCAGCAGTAACCCAGAAGAGTACATTTTAGAGATCTCTGGCAGGCTGGAGTCAGTAAATGTTTGCTAGGGGACAGGAATGTTAGCAAATAGGATAGGTACAATCCCAAGCACAATCAAATAAGCCTCTTGTGTATAAGGCCTGGGGTTAGGTCTTACAGGTTTGAGAAAAAATATGACTTGTCTCAAGGAATTCAAGTCTATCAAGGTTCAGAGTACAGACACTTGTATGGCCCTTGGCAGTAGGAAAACTACAGCGACATATCATATACATGTGAAAGTGAGCTATATAGCAAGCTGTTCCTTTGAGCTTTAAAGTTAAGGCATGTAATAATAGATATAAAATTAACTAATGTACATGGATGATTTATCATACTTATATTTTATGTGCTAATGGCACTAGTTTTTTTAACTCAATTTACTATACCATGCTCTTTGCTTTGCTGGCATTGGCAAATACAGCTATGAACCTGTTACTCAAGGAGCTCACCCTCCCAAGGACTGTACACAATTTCAGTGCCTGGTGTTTTCAGATGCTGAGATGAGGTGCCTCCTTTTTGTCTTATGTAAATGGAAAAGTCTCATAGGAAGAAGTCCCTATACCTAACCTTCTGGAAAAATCAAAGAAATTTGTCCCTCTAGCTTAGGGGAACTGAGATTCAGGGTGCTCAGATCACTGTACTCAGATCACACAGAAAGTAAGTACATAGTGTGAGGATTTGAATCCAAGTCAATCAGTTGTAAAGCAATTGCTTTTCTCACTCCCCACTAATGGGACTTGAACTCAGGGTCTTCTCCATAACCCCAACCCTTTTTTCTTGTGAAATGGTTTTTGCTAAGTTCTTCAGACAAGACTCCAACCCTTCCTGCCTCATCTCCCAAGTGCTGGGATACTAGTGTACTATGCCACACCCAGCTTCCAAGGCCTTTGCTTCTTAACCAGTGATTTTATCCAGGCTGTCAATTCTGAGAAGCTGATAGTGACTTTCACGAATGCTGATGCTGAGGATTCTGAAGCCTTGACTGGGCTCACCTGGAAAGAATGCCATGATCCAAAAGTGATGTGCGCCCCAAGTGGGGGAGAGGGGAGTGCACGTGTCGTGCATTTGCTGACCCTGCACAGCAGAATGCTGCCTCTGGGATTTAGCACAAAGAAGGCGAGGTCTGCGGAGCTGTTCTTATTCATGGAAGATTGTGTCTGACTTCAAGGAACTCAGCTCAACAGCATCAGCAGGGGCTCATTCTATGCTCATGGGAGGTAGAAAATGACAATTTGGCAGGTTAAGGGCTGGTGGAATGCACAGTAAGAAAGAGGATAATGCTTGATTTAAAAAGTGAAGACACTGGAAGTTTCACAGGGGAAAAACAGACAGACATGAAGAGTAATCAATCATATTAATCCATGAAACATCAACATTTGCCAACCAACTGAGTTTTCATTCTTTGACCTTTGCTACTCTTGTCAGTGTGGAATGAGATGACATGACAGAAAATGGCCCGGTTTGGGAGTGATGGAGTCCATCGATGAATCCACCTACCTAGGGGTTCATTTGCAGAATAGCTGGGAAGCCAATTTCAATCAGCATCTGTTGACAACCCTTGAAAGATGACAGTAAGTTGATGCCAGTATTTTCCATGCACAGTTTGTGGGGTCTGTCAGATGATACAGAGGTGAGCCCTCAGAAGACTAAACAGATATGACTGTGCCCACAGTACACTGGTCAAGCCAGGGGAGAGATGGATATCATGGTGACAGCAAGAAGTGGTCCCATGAATCCAAATGGAAACACACAAGTCATCGAGGAAGTCAGTGCTTAAAAATGGCTTCCAAAAAGTCTCTCTTCCAGCCTGATTCACAACCATATTTACTGTTGTAAGCATTTCTCATCGTAGGTATTTAGCAGATTTTGCTGATGAATCAGAGTTAAAAAGGAGAAGATGACCTTCCTCAAATTTCCAACGTCAGAGCTGTTTGTATCCAAGACTTGTGCATGCCCATCTCTCAGCAACCATCATACAGTGTTTTCAAAAGCTCACTTTGCAAGCAGTATGGCTCTGCTGATGTGGTGCTTCATAGACACACATGCTATGGCTGCAGCTGGTTGGCATACTCTTCCAACTCCCCACCCACCTAATACCATCAGAGACCAATTTGTCACTGGTCCTTCCTTTGCAAGGTATTTATGTTAGAGACTCAGGAGTAGCCTATCAATTTGAGACTTGCTCACCTTATCTGACTTTGGAAATGAGATTGGACAATGTTAGGAGCCAGATCTCCTTCTGGTCAAGTCATGTTGACCAATGCAGAACCAACCACAATGCATTGTGCATTCTAAACATTTTCCAAAACTTCCATAGGAGGGGAAAATATGACATTATTATGCGTCCAATAGGCTCTGATGCCCAAGAACTAAGCACTACACATTTATTTTGCCCTGCCAGGTTAGACCGTCATGGGAAGACTATAGGCAGTACCCTTTTTCTGTGGAAAATGTGTGTCTTAGGAACTTTTCTCCAGCTTAGATATCATATTATATGGAAAGAGGAAGAGAACAATCTACAAGTTTTCACTTAATAATTTTAATATATTCAGGGCTCGGAATCATCTCTTTTGTGTGGTTCCCAATCTATTAATCAGCAGAGAAACACCAACTCAGTTCAGAGAATCGGCCTTATTTTCTATGTCATGTATTCATGCCGTTCACCTAGGTAGGCTTCTGGATATATAACCTTAGTATGTCCATGATCTTTGAGCAGTATTGGGGCAGACGTTGAGCTCTGTGCTGTCATCTATCCTGCCCTGTTCTTTGACTCCTCTGTACCATGGAATGAGGTACAACCCAGAGCTTTGGGTGGAGTCAGGAGCTACCTGAAGTGCTAACATTTTATTTTTATGTCTAGTCAAGTCTTTAACACAATGTACAACTTTGGGCACAAAAAGAGTTTTTCCTAGTCTAGTTGGTCGAAGTTCTCCCATTCTGCTGTAGGACTGGCTGAACTCTGAGGAGCTTCTTCCTCCTAACATTCTAAGACTTTTGCAGAAATTGGAATTCTGGGTTCAGCTGAGCTCAGGACAACCAGCATTTGCTGACCATCTTCCTCCTGCACATCAAACATTGTACAACTCTCTGCAGGTGGTATGTTTGAACCCGAGCATTCTGCTTCCCTGGCATTCACAGGCAAAGGGGTGTAGGCAAGAAAAACATGCCAGCAGGTATTCCAGCGCATGGCAGAATATACTGTGCACTCCAAGCAGGGTCTGAGAGAAACAGAGATTGGATTTATTTAACAAAAGTCAGAGTAAGACTTCATGGCACTTCAGAGCAGCCTTGTAAGAGGAAGAATTCAAACAGGATATGGCCCAAGTTCCAACATCATTTACTGAGCAGCTATTATGAGGTAGACACTGTTCTGAGTACTTTGTACATGACAATTCATTTACCTCTCTCAGTTTTTGAGATCTAGACTATGATGAGTTCACGCTATATGTGAGGAATTAAAGGCGCAGATTTGCTACAGGACCAACAGCTTTGTGCACACGCAGTCCCAGAGACCTCATGCACATGAACAGTCACTTCACACAGAGGCTGTACTGACTGTCATGCAGGGAGTCACTGTATTTGCAACAAAGAAACCTGGCTCTGGGCTGATAGCTGTGTGACCTTGTGTAAGCTCTCACAGCTTCTGACCCCGGAATTTCTTATCTGTGAAATAGGAATGATAATTATTCACTTTATTGGGTCCTTATGCCAATGCAATAAAATGGCAGGTACAAAAATAGCTTTTCAACAGTGAAAAGCTCTGCATGACTCTCAATAGCAGCGGAGAAGCCTTATGAGCCAATGTCTAGATGTGGTGAGTTGCAGACACCTTGGAGGCAATACCAAGGGCACTCCATAGTGTGATCTGAAGCTGTGCCCAGGGCTCTTCCCCGTAGCTTCGAGGTTCCCACCTTGTCTTGTTCTACCTCATCCCTACCTGTGCCAATCCTTCTATTTGCTCTCCTCATGCAGAGAATAACAAGCCTAGCATCACTTCTGTGGGTGTGGTATGAGCATTTGAGAGAAAGGACTAGACCAGGATGGCAAACCTCTTAGAGCTTTCAATGCTAACAAGAGCCATTTGGGGCATGCATGCCACAGATTCGCCACCACTGAACTGGATCCTTAACCTTTGGTGTCAGCACAAACATGGGCGCAATGTCTCAGTGGGGTTTGCTCCTATAGGAGTAATGTTAAGAGCCAGTGGGCCGAGAGAAAACTTCATAAAGAATATAGACTCTGCATAAAGAAATAGACTCATCCAGCTGGGTCTGTGCATCAAGATGTGTCACTGTCACTTTACTGACTAGTAGAGGTCCTATAATCAGTTAGAGGGATGGGGAAAAGCTGAAGGACACAGCATGAATAAAGCAAGGGAGAGGCAGGAACTCTAGAGCTGGTGCAAGACACAGTGGCCTGAGTCAGAAGACCTGGCCTATGTTCCAGATTAGCCAGCTGGCCCTGGAAATGTCACCTCAACTTCCTGGGCCTTGGTTTTCTGTAAGTGGCACAATTCACAAAGATGCTTTTGATTCAGACAGCATAAAAATGCACACATTATTTCTAAGCAAAAACTTAGTGACAGTTGTTCTTAGGTTCCCGGCTAGAAGCTCCATGTGATTCCTTTGCATTTCTGATGAACTGCGGAGGTGCTGTTTCAGGTTCTCAAGGCTCTCACCTCTCCTGTCACTGATGATGCTGTTCACAAACAGCAATGTAGTCCATAGCCACTCAGCAATGGACATGATAAGGCTCATCACCAACTGAGCCATAAACTCTGGAAAGCCCATTTTAAACGCCTTTAACTCCAGGAGCCGCACAATTAGGTGAGGACTCCAATAGTTTCCTGAATGCAGATGAGGAAGCAGAAGTTTCAGAGTTGCCAGTGAACAGAGTGGAGTCTTGAACCCAGTTCACCACCACCAGTCCCTGTGCTCACAGTGACTCGGGTGTCCCGCCAGCCACAGCCAAATTCAGCCATTAACAGGCACTCGTGCAGGCCTCCCCCCATGTGCTCTGAAGAGTGATCTTGACCATTTTTCCATAAGCACCAGATTCTCTCTTCTCCAAGAAAAAGGAAGCCACTGATTTCAGAGGAAAAGAATGAGACAAGCAATGCATTCATTCCCTAAAGTGAACACCAGTGAGGCAGAAATTGAAGAACCACATTGGAAAAGGGCTGCGGGTACCTCTATCTCCCCATCACCTTCAGAGATACTTCAGTCAGGAGTCCCTTGCCTCTGTCCAGAATTCCTCAATGACTGAGCATGGGAAAGGTAAAAAGCAAAGGAGCCCAGAGGATGTCACAGTCGGTAGACTGGGGAGGACAGAAAAGTCAGCCTCACAGACCAGCCTCGTTCCAAAGGCAGCTGTTCCCAAATCAGCATGAAGTACCGAGTCCACAGAAAGACTCCCACGATACACCTGTCCTCACAGGAAGGACTCCCTAGATACATCTGGAAACAAATCCAAGTAGGGTTAGCATTCCTGCAGGGGCTGAGTGTTAGAATGAGCCTCTACCCCCTGCTCTGGGTGCACAGGATCAGACACAATCAAATCTTAACACAGGGCAGAAAACACTAAGCATGCTAACAGAAGCACAAGCTTGGAGCCATAGGAGCCCAGAGAAGCAGCAACTCTCCCCAGGCTTCTGCCAGGAGACAAGGGGGTTCAGTGGAACCCTGAGAGATGAAGAGGAGTGAAAGGGACAGTGATGAAGTTCTCCTCATCACAGGGAGTCCACCTGCCTGCACTTGCTTTGTTGAAAGGCAAGATAGAGACAAGCACAGAGGTGAGGTTCAGACTAACCTGCTTCTGACTCTCAGACCTGCCATCTGTATGACAATGAATTTTGGTTCTTCATCTGTAAATGAAGATGTTACTACCTCCTTCTGAGATCCTTGTGGGAAATAAATGTTTACAGATAGTGCAAGTGTCTAGGAAATGCTCCATGATGACAGTTTTATTATCTGTAGCATTATTAATATTCAGTCCTTTGGGTAACAGCTGAAGTTACCCCATCACTGCTGGATATTAGACATCTAAAAAGTTGACTCCTGCACTTACACTTTCATCTGTGTTCTCTCTGCTCACATCCCCAGACAGTGAACATGTCTGCCTATGCTCAGATGCTAGTTGTGCTTGCCAGTTTCTTTATAGTTTTCTGGGTTTTGTCCACTCACTAGATCATGTTATTGTCCTAGCCTTCTAACTTCTACTTTGTGTGGTCAAGTTTTACCTTGGAGAGTACATTCTGTGGTGTCTTCCAATCCAGTAAAAAGTACAGCAGAGCCATTACCACAGTGAGTGGCTCAGGTACTAGATTTCTGTTTTCTCCACATCCCAACTTGCTTAGTCTCCTATGCATCACTGGCTGCTGTAAATCATCCTAGAGCTCTGGGACTAAAGAGAAATGCAGCCTGTGAGGAGCCTGAGACATACAGGGCTAGGCCTCTGCAGCACCCTGGCAGTGTGCTGAGTCATGGGCCGGTATGGCCAGATGGCTTGCAGGTACCTCGCTGCTCTGCGGCCTTGGGCTGTGATGAAGTCAAAGAGGCCTCCCCTTCCTCCCAGATTCCCTTCCCTGCACTTCCTCTCTGCTCTGGCAGCCACTGGCAGCCACAGTCTTCCTGGAGGTCCATGTTTAACAGCAGCTCCTGCTTTCCCAGCCGTCCCCGGGATGCTCTATACAGCACCACATGCTCACTTGGGACCTTCACAGCTTGGATCCCAGTTGACAGCCAGTGAAGTGATAAGCTTGGCAACACTTCAAGCTCTCGCAGCAGCTGAGAAGGTGAGAAGAAGGCAGGTGGGAAACAGCTGTGATGACCAACATTTGTAGAGAGTTAACACAGTGAGGAGACTGCAAGGGTTTCCTGCACCTGCTTCTGCGCCCCTGAGACCAGAGATACAAACACCTACAATCCCCAAGGACAGCTGCAGCTGTTCAGTGGAGACAGGGTACAGGACTGTTCTGAAGTTACGCCTAGGCTCCATGAGAAAGGGTAACAGGAACTAAGGATTTCCGGTGCAGAAAATGGTGTGTATGTGTGGGTGTGGGTGTGGGTGTGTGGGTGTGTGCATGCATGCACACGCACATGCATACACACATGCTTACCCAGGGCTTTCTGCTTTGGACCTTTGAAGACATGCTTGTCCCTCTAGACCTTCATCTCAAAGGCTCACCCTGAAGAGGGGTTGCCCTTTCTTTTGAACATGCAGAACATGCTGCGTAGTTCATCTTATTTTCTCTCATGTAGCTTTTATTAGTAGTACATGAATCTTTATCCTTCATGATATATTTCCATTCACAAGACCTTTGTGGGAGGTGTACTAGGAATCAATTCTGTTTGTTTCCAAAACTACTCATAATTCTGTCTTTTATTTACATTAGAGCAATATAACTAAAATTTATATAAACTGGCACAATATGAGTGTAAAATCATTATGTTTCTTTGGAAACTAATTTAAATACCATAAAACCTTTGCTTGCAAGCATAATTTACTCCAGAAACCTGCTTGTAATCCAAAGCATTCATGTATCAAAAGCAAATTTCTACATAAGAAATAATGGAAATTCAAATGATTTGTTCCACAGCCCAACATATTCATAAAAAATGATTACAATACTGTAATATAATACAAAATGATAAAGAAAATGCAAAATATAAGCAAGTTAATCTGCACTTAACTTTGAAAATCTTTGTGACTCCTATGAGGGAGATGGGGGGGGATCATTGTATCAGATGATTTTACCATCACTTCAGAATCACCACTATCTATAGGCTTTTCCTTTTTGTGCAACTTTGGCAAGCAATCTATCCTGTGACACTTGAGTTTGCCTCCTTTTGAGGATTTCACAGAAATACGACATTGCACTGTGGAAACAGACTCAATGCTTGCACTGCTACAGGCTTTTTGGGGTCGTATTTTCCTACAGTATTTTCACTGTTTCCCACATTGTACATATCTCCCTAATTTCATTTGAAGCAAGAGGTTCCTCTGCCTTTTTCTCCTCTTTCTCCTCCTCCTCTTCCTCTCCAGACAAGATCCCCCTTTATAACCTCTTGCTTTTGGGAGATACCCAAGATCCTGCAGAGACAGAGAAAAAGAAGGAGGAGGAGGAAGAGGAAAAGAAGAAGGAGGAGGAGGAGGTGACGAATGAGAAGAAAGAAGAAGAGGAAGAAGAAGGAAAGGAAGAAGAGCCACTGGCTCAGTCATGTGATGTTTAGGAGGACATACTATTTATGTTGTAAGATATCATTCATTTATCAAGTTAAAACACACTAGAAGTGTTTGTTCATCTTGTATAACACACGCAGAACAAGTTACTCATGATCCAAGGTTTTATTGTGCTTTGAAGTGGCTCCTTTGATGAGTTACCAACACTGTAATATTAGGTACAGATGAGACAACTATTAAAGACTAGAAAAATGCACACAAAAGAATCTGCATTTATTCCTATTTTATAAGTTCTCAGTACATCAAAAGATTGATAAATTCATGTGTGCTTAGGTGTTTTAAGCTGAATGAAAACAGCAGCTAGGAATTGTCTTTTGTGATTCTCCATTTTTCAGCTAATCTAATTGCTGTCCCCATTGTAGTAGATAAAAGGGCTTCCACCATAATTACAACTGGAGTAAAGTACTGTGGGGGAAACAAATGAAATGATGTGACAGAACACAGCAGGATGACCTACTTATGGCAGGCGAGGGAAAGTGAGGGCAGAATCTTAGGCAGAGGAAAGAGGATGTGGGAAGGCCTGGGAACGGTGGAGGGGCAGAAGCAACAGACAGAGGAAAGACCACCGACTGAGTCATCCAGGTAAGCTGGGCTTAGACAGCACGGACTGTCAGGTGTCACTCAAAGGAATAGTCCTTTTATTCCAAGTCGGAGGAAAAAAACCCTGAGGGTTTTAAAGGCACTGTTATGAATGATCTGATTTCTGCTTTCAAAAGCACCTTTTGTCTGCGATGTTAATAGATGAGAAGAGGTAAAGGGAGAATGGACAGAGTAGAGGCAAAGGTAAAGGTAAAGGACAAACTGCAACAAGTCTGTATGACAAGCAGAGACAGAGCCATAGGTGAGGATGGGGACACTCCCAGGCTGGGCATCCAAATCCAAGGGTGCTCAAGTCTGCTATGTAAAATGGTGCCAGCACCTGCAGGTGGTGAGAGCCCATCCTCCTGTATGCTTTAGTCATCCCTAAATTACTTACTCTTAATGCATTTCAAGTGTTACGTACATGGCTGTTACAGTGCCTTGCTTAAGGACTAATGATAAGGAAAAATAGGTATAGAAAAAAATCCTTTCAAAAATTTTCTATCTGCAGTGTGTTGAATCCATGATTGGAGGATGCTCTAGGACACAAATTTGTGATATGTTAAGAACTTGAATCCACATGTTTTTTTAGTCAATAACATCCCCAAGCTTAACAGCTAAGTTTTTAAGGATAAGTGCTGTCTGACCGAGAAAAGCCCCTACTAAAAGTCAGGCAGCTGATTTTCTACCTTAGTATTTACTGGCTGTGTCACTCAGAGAGAGTCACATAACCATTAGTAGCTCATGTAGGAAAAGAGCATAATAATATTTTGTCCAGCCCCTTTCACATTTGGGTTATATTGTTTAAATAAAATAATGACTTCCATGCACGTAACATTGGACGGTAAGCCCAGGACTCTGGTGCCCTCCTTTGATTCCCCAGTGCAGGTAACGTAGACATTACCATCCTCCCTTCCAACTAAATAAATCAACAAGTTATTATCCAACTGTTTCTGAATGTCTGTGCCAAAGCCAGGGATGGGACTGCGACTTTAAAAAACAAATCAGATCCACTTTTCCCCAGAGAAGCTCTCAGTATGAGGAAGAAAACAGACAAGCAAATGCTAAATTATAAAACATCAAGATCAGTGCTAGAAAG
Organism: Thryonomys swinderianus; assembly: GCA_004025085.1. Taxonomy (NCBI): domain Eukaryota; kingdom Metazoa; phylum Chordata; class Mammalia; order Rodentia; family Thryonomyidae; genus Thryonomys; species Thryonomys swinderianus. Next base: position 80,701 of record PVIC010001330.1, on the reverse strand, counting down.
TGTGTGGAGTTCATCCACGTGGAGGGACATGTGGGAGCATGCTTGCAGAGGTATGGAAACCTGGAAGGAAGAGGCTTATTGCATGCAGAAGAATGGAGAACTGGGAGACTGTCCAGCACAAGAATGTCCAGAGCAAGAGGTGAATCCAGGCAGTGAGTCGCTTCCACTCAGGTCTCTGAGGGTGAGTTAACTAAAAGCAGGGAGCCCAGTACCTCATCCTTATTCCACACTCCCCTCAACCCTCTCACCAGCTCCGTGGTGTCCACTTCCTTGTGCCTCCTCCCTCTTTCCTTGCTTACTGTTTTCACCAGAATTCACTTGAACCCAAGCCTCTCCTCCCACACACACCCTCGGAACTCTTAATTTTGGCGAGGGAAACAAAGACAACACTGCAGGAGAGTGAGGCACACTTTTATTCTCAGAGTTTCTCCCAGAATTCAAGGAGCCTGGACTGTTTCTTAGGAGGCCTTGCTTCCTGACATATTTGTGAAAGACTGAGAGAAGTAATTCAAACATCAGTACAAAGGAGACCGAACGCTGGGTGGTAGGAAAGAAGAGGGCTTTTGTTAAGGTCTCAGTTGGTGGCAGTTGTCTTGGGGACCTTAACTGCTGGTCCCCAGATGGAATATCAAGAGCCCTCTGCCTTCCAGCCTCCACTTCCTGCAGAGCAGGGAATGAGAAAGTGCACACACTTAGAGAGGTCAAAGAGTGCTGAGCTCATGAAACCTCTCCTCTATAGCAAATAATAGAATGTGCTCCAAAGAGAAGAAATGACTCTTCCAGGGTCGGACAGAGAGCCAGCCACATGTGTGTTTGATCACTCATTTATTTGTTCTCCTCAGCTAAAGTGTCTTGATGCTCCCCATGCACCAGACACTGGACTAGACACTAGGATTATGACTGCAAATAAAATAGACATAATTCCTGCCTCAGTGTGGCAGACCAGATTACACAAAGAAAAACACAACAATAAAGATGGAGAGGAGCTATGATGGAAACGAGGTGATACCATGGAGAGTAAAAGGGTAGGTCCACATTTTAGAGGAGGAGACATTGAAGCCGAGCCCTGAAGAGCATGAAGAACCTACCGTGTAAAGTATGTTTGATGTGCTTTCTAGAGGAGAACAGCTCACACAGAAGCCCCATGGCAGGGAAAGTGGGGCTTTCCTGACAGCAAACAGGAGTCTAGAACCAAGCCAGGGGGTGTGTAGCTTGATAACAGGCAGGCAGGGCCAGAGTACCAGCATTCCTGAGACTCCGGAGTGCTCATCCCAGCCTTGGTGGAAAGGAAAGTCGTGTTCATATCAAAACCCTACTGGCCTTGTGGTAATTTTCAGTGTGGCACTCTCAGCCTGCCTTGCTGAGGCCACAGGTTGAAAGAGCAGCACTAAATGTGATCCACTCGGTGAGTGTTCACAGCTATGGAAATGAGCCCCGAGTGAGGGTCAGGGATGAATCCAGACCCAGCCAGAGTGAAGCCTGGTGGTGGCGTCCCCTCCTTGTGAAGATCCAGGGCCTCTTGTACTTGACAGTGTTCTTTTTTTCCTTCGTGTTTTTCCTGCACCCTTCTCAGCCGATCCACTCTAGATGGAAGATGAATTTTGCTGATTAAGGGCACCACTGGGCTGTCGCTGTGGATTCAGTAAACTTTTGGCTGGACTGACAGGTGCTGATAAAATTCATGAGGGTGTGTTGCCCTGTGCGCTTGCTGCTCTGCCTGGGAAAACCCATTTGCAAGTATGATTTTCATTGGAAAAGAATAGAAACAAATAAGATAACAAAAAGAGATACAGGCTCTTTGCTTTGCCCCACTGAGGAAACGGGAATTACGATAGTCAAAGGGAGAATCTGGCTTCATTTAATACATGATTTACCTGCTCTTCCTTGTAGTGAGGTTCCTTAATGAACCAGAAACAGCTGCTTTGTAACTGGGGATAAAGGTTGTGGGCGGGAGGTGTACGAAGCAGGGGAGCTAAGAATCTTCTCTCTACCACAGACCTCTTGGCTCATGTCCTTGCTTCACTCTAGCCTCAAGTACAAAACCTCAGATGAGTCCAAACATAGCTCCAGGTCTCAGCTCCTGACTGAGCTCCTGGCCCAAGCAGTCCTGACTGAGGCTCCACATGCGACTAAGTCTGGGCCTGCTACATTCCAACTTTCAAATCTCTGATGACATCTTATTTCTCAGGATAAGAGTCTTCTTTCATCTCATCAGAGTGGCGTTCTGTTGTGGGGCAGTATGACAACTCACTAGTCCAAAGCTGCCCAGGGCTCCAGAGAGGAATCCTGGAACTCAGAACCACCACACAGACTTGCCACAGTAGCTTCCCTCAGTTGGAATCCAACTGAGAGTGTTGAGGTCCCACTGGCTCCTGTACAGAAACCCACAAGAGGTGCTTTCAGTCAAAGCGAGACCTCAACCATTGACTTTGGCTCTTGAGAGTCCTTTTCCTTCCTCCAGCATGTTACGAACAAGAGTCACCACAAAAGAACCCCAAGATGTGACAAGCAGACCTCAGTTCAGATCCATCTTCCCCCAGCTGGTTTGCCACCAGGACCAGCGCTCCAGGCTCAAATCCCTGCCCCACTCATCTCAGTGAACCCTCAAAGCAGAGGGATTAGGATAGAACAGAAAGTCACATCAGGTACTTTGCATTACTGTTGCCTCTGCCAAGCTGTCAGCATTTTACCTTCCTCGCTCTCCAGCAGCTGATTAGCCCAGAAGTTGGAAGACTGTCCTACAGCCAAATTCAACCCACTACCTGGTTTTGTAAATCTTATTTTGTTGAAATTCAGTCTTATCTGTTTCCATAAGAGTCATTGACCACTTTGGTTCCGTGTTCAACTGTTGCAAAAGAGACCACATTGCCCACAAGGCCTAAAATAGTTTCTATTTGATCCTTGGTAGAAAATCTTTGCTGATACCTGGCAGGGCGAATCAGAGAGAAGGCTCTAAAGCTATGTTGTGTTTGGATTCATTCACTTATTGGCTATGTGATTTGGAGCAGGTTAATTAGCCTCAGTTTTCTGCTTGTAAAATGAGGGTGATAACTATAGCCTTATGCCATTCTATTTAATTTAGCATTAAGTAATTTCTGTAAAGACTTCAGCACAGTACCAAGCACACAGTGCATGCTCCATGCTGACTGATGTTATTATGCAGGAATAAAGCTCTGGTCTGTGACTTTCTGGGACAGTATAGTGTAGTTCACAGCACAGGCCCTGAGGCAGGCAGATCTGCATTCCTAAGCCAGCTCTTACTATTTACACAGGAAGGATTCAGGAAAGACTCATTGATCTCCTGGAACTCCAGCTTCACCATGCATGAAATAGGAAACGAAATCAAAGTGCTGTTGTGAGGAATAAATGATGAGACACACATGAAGGGTCTAGAACAGAATGCTGCACACAGCAAATGCTCACGAGGTGACAGAACTATCTTAATAAAGAAGCAGAAGCAGAGTGGAGTTTTCCAAGGTGCTAACAGCAGCCCAGAAGAGATAGTGAGCTGGAAGTCTCTGGTGCACTGACATTGTCCCTTCTTGGGGCTCTAGATGTCCCTGACACCAGGGCTTATAGATGTGTGATTTAAATAAGCTCAAAAGTGAAGTTGGAGCCCGTGGGTTTAGCTCAGTGGTGTCGCTCCTGTGTGGCAAGTGTGAGGTTCTCAGTTTGATCCCCGGTACTGAAAAAAAAAAAATTAAATCAAAAGTGAAGTTGGTCACACAGGTGACCAATCAGAAAAATTTTTCTAGGCCAGTGGTGGTATATTGCAGAGGGCTGTTCCTATCACCAAAGGCACTAAAAGATTCACCGTCACTGTTCTAGGCCAATAGTCTGTTAGGATTAGGTGCCTTCTCCACATTGTACTGACAGTGTGTGACCCTACTAGCCCCTGCTTTTAAGGTGAGTATTCAGCTAAGGGCAAGGGGGAGAGCACACACTGCTGTGTCACTATATGGGATATCTCTGGAAGATCCTCTTCGAGTACTAATTCATGAGTACACAGACAGGCTAATAAGCTTGCTATGCACTGGTTTAAACCCCATTAGATAGCTCAGGGCTGAGTTCTGTAATGGATGTGACCTTGTCTGGGGGGATGGCTGAGGAGTCTGAGTGCAGGAGGTGGTACATATCCATGTCAATGTCCTGCCAGGGCTACAACTCTCATTCCCTATGGGCCTACATTTGAATGATCATCTGAGTCTAGTACATAGTGTATTAGGGGCTTTTGTGTATCTCCCAGACCCTGGATGCTAGATGATCAATCTCATTTAGAAAGAATGAACCTTTGTAGCAGCATAACTTTTAATAGTAAAATCTTGGAAACAACACAAAGGCATACCAACTGAGGAACAGATTTTAAAAATGTGATTTTTTAAATGCCGGGCGTGGTGGCTCACGCCTGTAATCCCAGCACTCGGGAGGCAGAGACAGGAGGATTGCTGAGTTTGCGGCGGCTTGCCTGGGCACCATAGTGAGTTCAGGGCCAGCCCGAACTGCAAAGCAGGACCCTGTCTCCAAAAAGCAAAAAAAAAAAAAAAAAAAAAAAAAAAGTGATTTTTATATAATGGAGTACTATTCAGCCATAAAGAAGGATAAACCTGAGACATGTCTACATAAATGGATGCACCTCGAACCACACTGTTAGGTGAAATAAATCAAATACACAAGTGTAAATACTGAATTGTCTCTCTGGTGTGAGAAACAGATGGGGTAAATATGAACCAGAAAGTATAATAGACATTGTGAAATAGGAAAACATTGTTCAAAATCCTACCAAGTGATATTATTTGTTAGTAAAAACGTTTAGACAAAAAGTTATAGAAGAATGAGAAACAAGTAACATCAGCAAACATTTTGTTTTTTCCTTAACCAATTCTGTAGAAGACACTGTATATTCTGTTCATTCTTCTAAATGAGATTGATCATCTAGCACCAGGGAAGAATGATACTAATCTCATATTTCGGTTGTAGGTGAAAAGATACAAATACACAATGTTATTTGATAATATAATAGTAATAAGCCCATCCAATGCCAGGAATGCTCAGGAATAACTGTGAGGTCAACATGCAAGAAGAGTATCATTGGATTCATCCAGATCAATGATTTACTTTTATTCATTCCTTCAATTCCAAAAGTATTACTTAATTATTGTGCAAAACCCTATAGCAGCAGCTACCAATCCTTTTGGCACCAGGAACCAGTTTTGTGAAAGACAATTTTTCCACAGATGAGCAAGGAGAGAATTTTTTTTGTTTCTTTATCAGTATGTTTGCAATACACAACTATTCCATGGCTCAGCACTAGCATCTGTACCTCAGCTCCACCTCAGATTGTCAGGCATTAGATTTCCATAAGAAGGTGGCAACCTAATCTCTCATACGTGCAGTCCACAGCTGGATTTGCTCTCCATGAGACTGTGATGCCACTGCTGACATGAGCACCAAAGCTCAGGCAGCTCTGGGAGTGATGGGAGCAGCTGCAAACATCCACGAAGAAGCCTTGCTCTCTCACCAGCCACTCATCTTCTCTGTGATCAGATTTCTAACAGGCCAGGATTTGTAAGGAACAACATAACCTCACCAGGGCAAGGGCATCATCTGCATTATTCATGGCTGCATATCACAATGTATAGCCTATAAAAGACAATGATACCAGAATTAGATGCATTTGCTTATTTAACACTCAGGGCTTGGAAATACGTAACATTTGTGGAGCTTCTAAGATGGTCTTGGACTGTGCTACCCATTAGACATGTGGTGGTCTGAGAGGCCCAGCATGCATCCCCTCTCTGTTCACAGCACCAATGTTTATCCCTGACTCCCATCTTACTAAGATAGCTAGTTTCTGGTTGCTTGAGCCATGAGCAAGGCTACTGTAAGTGTCTGAAGCAATGGCAAGACCCTGAAGAGCCAATCGATGCAATCCTGACATCTAGTTCCTCAAAGCCGCTGTATTTTCTGTCTTCACTGAGCCCGCTGTCTTCAGATGAGACTATCTCAAAGCCTGGCAACAAACATCTTCTGTCTTCCACTGGCTTCCACTGATATTTGTTCTTGCAGTCAAAGAACCCAAACTAATAAAGCATATGTGTTAGATAAAAATTAACACACACACACACATACACACACACACTTCTATTGACAAGTAAAAGAAAAATGGATTCCTATAATTTATAGCTACTACTGGGGAGCCATGAGAGTCCTCATGAGGGACATGGCATTTGAGCTGGGCCTGTAGGGAATGGAAAGGATCTAGACAGAAAGAAGGCAGAGCTGGGCAGGCTTTTCAGACAGGAGCAGGAGCCTAAAGACTGAATATTCGAGGACCAAAACCATCTACATTTCAATCCAAGGAATTCACTGAGCATCCATGTCTGTATTCCCATTGCTCCTGTCACAAGTTGTTCCCTATAGCATTTTCCATGTTACTCCATAAAGTTGGAACGAGCTGGGCCTCCACTGTGTCTCTTGTCCATTGTCTACCTTTAGGGTGTGAGTGTTAGAAGGTGTTGGGAGATCAACTAATGCCAACCTCCTGGCAAATGACATGTTACAGCTCTGTAGTACCCACACCTCCCATGGAGGACCTTAAACCTCAGTGCAGTGGTGCCAAACCTTTCAGGGACGAGAGCCCAAATTGCACCCAAACCCACTTATTTATCACAAAGTGGCAGTGCTGCGATGAAATCTTAATACTGAGATTTTAGCTTAGAAAAAAACAACTGGGCCATATCATCTGATGCTTGGCTTCTAGAGGGAGCTGGTTTACATGCTCACAGAGAAGGCTCTGCATCCTTGCCATGGGTTTGAACAATGACCATAGAACATTACCCTTACTCTGAATGATGACCTCTTCCTCTGATCTTTGTGTCTACAGCTTTTCTCCTTTCACCCTATACTAAATGCACAGGGAATTCTACTTCTGTTTCTGACATGAATTGCTCATTCCCATGTCCTTTCAGAGCTCTGGTTCCTTCTGCTTGAAACCCCTTCTCTAATCCTATACCTGGCAGGCTCCATGGGGCTTATTCTCAGCTCTTCAGTTAGTGCTACAGAGTGGAGCTCCCAAACCCCCCTCATAAAGCAGTGCTGCCACTCACGCTTACGTCTGCTCAATGTATTTTCTTTATAGCACTTGTAAACGGATCTTATTTATTGAAGGTCACCTGTCTCCTCTTCTAAAGTCTGTGCTCAGTGACTAGAGGGACTTTTCTTATTCCACGCTGGTAAAATTTTGCTATCAAACATTTAATACATTTTCAGTAAACATTGGTTGGACAGGTGGATGAATAGATAGATGGAAAGGTGAAAAGATGAAGAGAAGAGAAGTTCCCATCTGTAGAAATACACACTCCTGGTGAGTACCTATGCTCTAGTACCCATGGAAGGGAGGGGGAGAGATAGAAGGAAAGAGCAGAGATGAGCAGAAGAAATGATGGACTTTGTGTCAACTCTCCTGTCTAGATGGTGCACACACACAGCTCAGAGAGGCAGAAGGACTTGTTCATAGTCCCAGAATTGCTTCTTTCCATTCAGTTCCTCAGAACTATGCCAGGCACTTAACAATTTTTGCAGCAGCAGAAACAGAACTAAATCAATGTTCCTGCCCTTCGCCCTCAGTTTTATTTATGTCGGCCCACACCGGGAGTATCAGTCCCAGCCTTGCGTTTATGCTTAGCCTCATACACAGGGTTAAATTTCATTGGTTTTCAGTGCTTCCTAATTAAGACCCTGGGTTTATAACAAATGCACAGATCTAAGCAGGGAGGATGGTTCCTCTCCTACAGAGGCCTGTGTGAGAAGTCACAGAAACCTGAGATGAATCCAAAACAAAAGAAAAATGCAACAGTGACTCCCAGACAATGGAAGAACTTCTTCAATCCTATCAAGGCCCTGGGCATTCTGGGCCCCATGTACCCCAGTGCTGTGCTGCAACCCTGTTTTAAGATGTCTTCTCTCTCCCCTCAGCACCTTTGGACAATCTAGTTCCTTTACCTGGATATAGACCTGAGGTGCTTAGCACCGGGGCTAGCTGTAGTCAGTACTCAGGGAACACTGGCTGTACACACAGTTGTGTTGGCCAGATCCACAGTTCCTCCCACGGTTCTCTCAAATTATCCTTTATTTCCTTGAAACAAAACTTACTGAGCTCATATGCAAGCTCTGAGAAAGCAGAGGCCATGTGACTGCAGTATCCCAATTTTCTGGCAATATTAATTTCTGATAGCTAGTAAATATTTGTTGAATTTATTACCTCAGTGATAAGGCTTTATCTCCTAAATGAAAGAGAAGCCATGGATGTCTTCTCAGAATCCTAAATAAATGTAACATGGTTTAGAGGGAATGGGTACAATTCATATGTATTAAGATAATTCTTTGCTCATCAATAGGGAGCTAGGATTCCTAAGGCTGTAAAAAAACAGACAAAAGGGCCAGGGATATAGGTAAGTGGTGTCGTGCCTGCTTCAGGGTCCTGAGTTCAATCCTTCATACAAAGAAAAACAGACGACAATAAAAAAGGATAATCTTGCCAGGTGTGGTGGCTCATGCCTGTAATCCCAGCACTTGGGAGGCAGAAATAGGAGGATTTCTGAGTTCGAGGCTTGCCTGGGCTACATAGTGAGCTCAGGACCGGCCTGAACTACAAAGCGAGATCCTGTCTCAAAACAAAAAAAAAAAAAATGGATAGTCTTATTATCTTTTGAGTGGTTTAAGAGCATATTTGAAGTCGAAACATTAGTCAGCTGATCAAGACTTGGATGCCAACAAATCAGGATAGAATTGTTCAGAGAAGGAAGAGGATAGAGAAAGTCCTCTCCTTCACCCTCCCCCAAAATGAAGCTGTTCTGTCACCTCATTAGCCACCATTTTCTTGGAGGCTGATGCGTTTCCAGGGGCTGAAGCCCGGGGCTAAGGAGGAGTGTCAGTAGGAGAGGCCTCAGATGAAGTGACAATAAAAAAGGAAGTGGCTAACATCAGGAGTTCCCTCCCTAGGAGAGAGCTGTCAAGGCCAGTGCCCAGACCAGGAGATTTATTGATAGTAAGTGGATGGCGCCTTAACGAGGGGTGATTACCAAAGAGATCTGAGGGAACTGAGGCTGCCATGGGACAGCCGGCGCTGCAGGAGGTGTGGGTTTTCCTGCCCTTGCCGGCTCCCGCCTGCCTGCTTCCCCGAGAGGGGATGCCTGGCCTCATTTCTTGTTCGTGCTGATCTTTGGACACATTCTGCTGCAGAATCTCTGGGAGGCCAGCATCTCAGCATCTGTCACTCTGGCAGGATTCGTGAATGTGCTGCCTATTCTGTCTGCCAGCTCCAGGCCCTCCCTCTTCCTTACACTGGGAATACCCCTGTGTGTAAACCCCTCCCCTCTACAAGATGATTCCTTCTGCTCTTTCCAGGTTGGAGCTGGCCCTTTATTTTGGAAGTCTTTGGGGGCATCCCCAGAGACCAGGGGTAGAGGGCGACCAACCTGAGACCTGAACTCATCGCTGCCACAGCACTCAGATTGAACTACTCCTGTCTGGGGAGCTATCACTCTCTGACCGTCCAGGTGACAGTACTGGAGGTTAGGGTCTTTACCTGGTTCACCAGTGCAGCCCAGTGTCTAATACCCGTCACCAGTACTGGGTGACACTGTGGAATGGTGACTGAATGGGCCAATGAATTGACCAGCAAAGAAAAGAAGAGATGTGTGTGTATGTGCTTTTTACAGATATCAAACACCACCAAGGACGTCCCTATATGTGCCTCCATGGACCCAAATGCAGTAATGCCTCTTTAACTGGCATTGGGAGAAGCCTGCATGCTACTAGGAAAGATTTCCCCTAAGCTGAGGCTGAGCCCATACCGAGTGAGTTATTTGCCATCACTACAGATGGACAAGATGACATATCACCCCCATTAAGAGCTCAGTCCCTAGCCAGAGCGGTAGAGTTTAGACTGCACCTTCACCTTATTCTGGTCCGCTTTCATTTCCCTGGTTGGTAATCTACTTCTTGGAATGAAAGGAGTTAATGCAGGAAAACATCCTTCAGAAGTGTCTGGCCTTTGCTAAATTCCCAAATGTAAGCTTGTAATTATCACTATCAGAAATTATTATACACTCCACTGCTTTCCTAACCACCATGCATGTTGTCCAGCCTGCTTGGAATCAGCCTCTGTGGCTGAGTCTGTAATGAGGGCAGTGCATGGGCCCCCATGAGAAAGGCTCCCCTTTTTCCCTCCTGTTTGCTGTACATGACAATGCATCCTCCACCCAATGCCTCATCTTATCTTTACTAGGTAATTAATTTGCACAGCAGGTTAAAAATTGCAACTAAAATAAAATGCAAGACTCCAAAAGCATCTAGATGTGGCACTAGAATTCTCTTCTGACAGAATCCAAGAACCTGGACATTTACCCACCCTCTGGCATTGAAAAAAGTACACTGGAAGTTGCTAAAAGTTTGAAGAGCAAATAGTAAAGTACCCTAGAATCAGGAAGCATTTTCCAACCCATTAGACTAGAATGCAGAATGCTGGAGCCTGAAGGAGTATGTCAAGCTTCACAGAGCCTAAGCCATTGTCTTCAGATGACAGAACTCCCAGGAGAGTGTGCGGTCTACTGAAGGTCACACCAGTGTACTCTGTAGTGATTAAGCCAAAGAGCATCCTCCAGGTCCCCTGGCATCTAGTCTAGTACTTTTTTGGCAGCACTATGCTGCCTCTTTTGACCGAATATTTATTATGATAGGCTCAAAGAAATGTCTGACAACTACTAGTGATATTTCTCAACATAACTACGTGATTGCCTTCTCCCTCCAACCTTGGCTCTACAAAGTCAGGCGTCTCCCTCCCTCCCTCCCTCCCTCTCCCTCTCTCTCTCTTCCTCTCCTTGTCTCTCTCCTCCCATCCCTTGTGTTTAGCTGAAATGAGGAGATAGCATGAAGGTCAGGTGTTCAGCCACCCTGTGAGAAGCTAAGTCCACTCGAGGAAATCTGGGCCAGGCTATTTCCAAGTCATGCTCTTCTAGGGAAGAACAGGACAAAAGACTTAAAGGATGAAACATTTACATTAAAGGGAGAAAGACTTGCAGAAGGGAAAAATAGGGAGATGATTTGAGAAGGAAAACATTCTGGCCTAGAATGCATCTGAGGATTTGATCCTATGAGTCTGCTCAGACTCCTTCCACCTTCCTCCGAGCTTTTCTCTCTCTTTACTCTTAAAAGACTAGCAAGAAACACCAGCTCTGAGGACCCCAGAGGCCTGGCTGAAAGTGTGAAGCCAGGAAGGTGGCATGAGGGAATAGATGTGGGACATCAGACTGATGCCTCACAGTATAATATTTCATTGCAGCAAGGACAGTGAAGAGATCCTAAAAATACCTGAGAGAGCATATTATAATACTTTAACAAGGTTTATGGTCTCTCCATATAAGCTTACTCTGAAAGACAGATTGTGTGTTTTGACAAATCTATATTTAACATAAGGAGGATAATATACAATGCATGCTTCCCGGTAAAGAAATTCATATTTATGTAAATCTTGATCCTAGTAATTATAATAGACATTTAAAAACAGTGCTTCTTGTGGGCTGTGAATGGAAAGTGTGTCCTCGCTAAGGAGGAAGAGAAAATAGTCTGAGTGGTGGAAGGGAAACAGCTACCTTAGAAGATAGCTGCCCAGGACCAAGCAGCTACCTAGAACCATGGACTCCCCTGTTTAGGTCCAGCTTCTCTTCTTCGCCTGTTGTGGATCATGTGGCCTTGTCGTCTAGATTTGTCATTCGCTTGTGAAATATTTATTAACTACACTGTTCTAGGCAAACTGTTGGCTTTAGGGTGCCAAACCAATCTCTATTTTCAGTGAATTTATACTGATACAAATAGCCACAGATATACACAAATAAACCAAGAAGGTTATTTGAGATGAGACTGATAAAGTGGGGGGATAGGACAGGTGAGGTGCCAGACTGATGGGGCTGAGCAGTCACTGTTTGGAAGAGCTGAGGAGTGAGGCAGGGAGGCTTGAGCAAGATCTTTGTGCAGAAGCCAAGGAACAGCACTGTCGGCAGGAAGGGAATAGGTGGTACCTGATCTCCCAGGCAGCCCCAGCATGGAGCCCTAAGGGTCACAGTGAATGGGAAGTAGGGAGAGAAATATGCAGGACATCAGTGTGGCCAGGTTGTTCAGAGTGAGATGCACGGAGAATTCTCCCAAGTGTACTTGTTATGGGAAACCTCAAAACCATAAGAGGCCTCCTATAAGGAAGTGAAACGGTGTTTTAGTTTTCATTTCTAATCAGTAAGCTCCCTTTAGAGTAGAGAACGATTGCACTGCTCAAAGCCAATACCATGATACTGAGGCTCATGCATACCACCTTCAGATACTGGGAGGAGAGAATGGATTAAAGCAGACATTCCATAGAGTTCCGGCTTCAAAGAGCACTCAATCAGGTGGCCAGGCACCTTAAGAGATAGGGAGTGAGCAGAGGCCAGAAGTGCACAAGCAGATGGTAGTGGCTACCACCCATCTACCGTAAACAGAATACCCAGTTTCAGTGGGAGGTGGAGAACTCCTTGGGTGGTTCAACTGGAATCCTTAGAACACAATGATCTTTCCATCCCATTATCTCTAGGGAATAACTGAGACCACAGTATGAAACTCCAAGACTGGGACACGGTCTATATCACTTCCCAAATGTACTTGATCATAGAATACCTCTCTTTTTTAAAGATCACCTTGTGGGACTTGTTTTTCATGCCACACACTATGGAGACCCTAAAGCCATGGGGGGGGGGTGTCATATGAGACAAGAACATTAACTATATTATCTTAAGAGATATGTGGCAATACCCAAGTCCCAGGGATATGATAAGGAATTACAGCCTCATATACGTGTCTATTAACTTTCTGGTCCTTCATTTTCACCTTTAAAAAATGACCCATAACCTTAATAGGGTCATTATAAAGACGAAGTGAAATAATACATGAAAATGTTTTGTATACCTGATTACTATAATTAATAACCATGGTAAGGATATCTGCCATGTAACAGGCACCTAGTAAACTTCAAAGATGATAGATAGATAGATAGATAGATAGATAGATAGATAGATAGATAGATAGATAGATAGGAATTTGGACAGATTAATGAGCCTCATATACGTGAAAGGTCTGAAAGCACCCAAATATTCTTCTTGTGAGGAGGATAGCTGATCTTTCTCACTATCCACACTGAAAGGGTCTTTTTAGGACACGGAGAATAACCTTTCTTGAGACAAACACTGTGAACTCCCTATCTTGCCTGGAGCTAAATAAAGTTTAGGAGCTGACTAACCTAGTCGCTTCCTTTGGTGATTAGCATGTTCTAAACAGCAAATGTGATCAATGAAAAACAAGAATTGGTAACTGCACTGGGATCATACAAAACGATCCTGTTGGTATGTTCACACAGCTAAGTTATTACAATGTCTGGTACATTGGGAGGCCTGAAAATCAGCTACCAGGCTATACCCATGCAAAGTGTTTATCAGGGCTGGGAATTTAGCTCAGCAGTTTGGGCACCTGCCTTATAAGCACAGGTCATGAGTTTGATCCTAGTACCAAAACAAAAAACAATAAAGCAATGAAAATAATGGGTATCAGCAAGGAAATATATGCCAAGATCTCAGGGCTAAGCTGGCAAAATTAACACTTGTTTTCTTAAACGTGTATCAGATGCCTTTCTCTAGTACCATCTTTCTAAATTTTGCCTGATGAGGTCAATAGAATAAAAAGTTTGCTGCATAAAATATTCTTTTAACTCAGATTTATCCTATCTGTGCTATTTGAATGTGTCTATTAACTTTCTGGTCCTTCATTTTCACCTTTAAAAAATGACCCATATCCCAGCACTCGGGAGGCAGAGACAGGAGGATTGCTGAGTTTGCGGCTGCTTGCCTGGGCACCATAGTGAGCTCAGGGCCAGCCTGAACTACAAAGTGAGACCCTGTCTCAAAAAGCAAAAAAAAAAAAAAAAAAAAAAAAAAAAAAAAGACCCATAACCTTAATAGGGTCATTGTAGAGATGAAGTGAAATAATATATGAAAATGTTTTGTATGCCTGGTTACTATAATTAATAACCATGGTAAGGATATCTGCCATATAACAGGCACCTAGTAAACTTCAAAGATAGATATAGAGATAGATATAGATAGATAGATAGATAGATAGATAGATAGATAGATAGATAGATAGATAGGAAGGAATTTGGACAGATGAATGAATTTGTGAGTTGGGTGGACAGATGCATAGAATGGATGGTCAAATAAAGAGATTTGTGGGTAGGATGGTTGGATGGACGGATGGATGGATGGATGGATGGATGGATGGATGGATGGATGGATGGATGGATGGATGGACAGATGAACAAATTGGCTGGAGAGTTAGATAGCTAAAGAATAAATAGCACATGAGTGTTGGGTTGAATTTGTTTTCAAGCCACCTAACAGATTGTTTACACCATATTCTGTCTATTAAGTCTTCTCTTCTTCCCTTCTAGTCTGTTCCCAGTTCTCCAAAGGAGTCTATGCCATCTTTGGGTTTTATGAACGAAGGACCGTCAACATGCTGACCTCCTTCTGTGGAGCTCTCCATGTATGCTTCATCACGCCAAGCTTTCCTGTAGACACTTCTAATCAGTTTGTCCTTCAACTGCGCCCTGAACTGCAAGATGCCCTCATCAGCATCATCGACCATTACAAGTGGCAGAAATTTGTCTACATTTATGATGCTGACCGGGGTAAGCCAATGACTAGTGAAGACTATTAAAGGATGGAGAGATAATAATCCTCAGGAAGGAGAGTTACACCTCCCTGCCTCCTTGAAAAGCATGTGGGGATGATCCAAAATGCTGTCTTTCTGTGGGCTGATTTCTTTGTAGCTAATCTTTAACTCATAGTGTGGAAACAGACCCTTTGAGAGAATAATCCTCTTAACACACCATGTCACTCTACAGTTCGCCAACCTCCCATGGTTTCTGGTCCAAGGGCCTCAATCAGATGGGTCATGCCTATGGCATGGTTGTTAGCGGAGCAGACAGGCTGGTTCGGAATTGTAAGTTCTCTCCTCTCCAGCTCTGACTTAGGCCAGCTCTTTATGCTTTAGCTTCCCCACTCATGTAATGAAGATAAAATCCACAGTGCCTTGATTTCCTTGTCTCTATAATGAATACAAAAACATTCTCTACAAATTTATTATGAAGATTAAATGAGATAATGACTAGAAGAGGCTGTGCAGTGTCCGCAACATAGTAAATGCTCATGATCCTTGGTACACGTTAGCTGCTGTCATCACCACCACTGTCACTCATCACCATCCTAATCCTTATCATCATCCCTCTCCAGGCTGTGTAACTCTGCCCTTTTTAAATTTCACAACACATTTTCCCAGTGTTCCTATACTTTCCTCTGCTCCATATCTCTACTCACTCTACTCTCATTTTCTACAATGTGCTTCCCTTCTCAGGTTTACCTAGAGAATTCCTTCCCCTGCTTAGCAAATTTCTCTGTGGTCTGGTCTTCTGATGGGAACTCTGTGTTTCATCCTGACTCCTCTAATGTTTGCTTGCATGGTCCACCTTCCTCTTGTATGCTACTTTTAGGTGGGAAGGGGCCAGCAGAAAGGCCAAAAGTACTCTTTGCTTTGGTTTTCCCTACCCTCTCCCTAATTGGTCCTTTCCCTTCTCAGAAAGCATGGTAGGCAGAGGGTGTCACCTAGAGATGGTCTCTTTCAGTTTTGTAGTATAAACCTTCAGGCTGGAAATAACAGAGTCAGAAAAATGTTATCTTTGCCCAGAGAGGTCAATAGAAGAACCCACACTGGCTAAAGAGCATCTTGGAGCTCAGAACTCAGAGCTCTGAGTTCCATCATTTGCTAGCTGTATGACTTTGAACTAGTAACTGTATCTCTTGACGCTTTAATTTCTGCATCTGTAAAAGAAGAAGGACAGTAGTTTCTGTAAGTGAATTAAAGAGAGGAAAGCCACAGCTAGTGTCAGGTAAATAGGAAAGTTTTATTAAGTATGAGGTTCAGACCTGTCAGACAACTTGCACTGAAAATGAAACAAAATAGAGAGGTACAACAGAATCAGTCTGTAGAGGGATCTCGAGACCAGAATCTGTATAGGTCACTACAGATGGAATTAGCAGTGTCAATGGGAATTGAAAATGATATACATAAAAATTAATAATGCAAAAGCTAATTAGGCATCTGTGACAGGTAGAATGACACCCTCCCCTAGCATGGCCATTTCATAATCCCTGGAACCTGAACTATGTTTACATTATGTCCCAAAGGGGAATTAAGACTTTGGTCCTGATTAATGTTACTAATTAACTGACTTTTAAACAGAAAGAGGGTCCTGGGCTGCTTGGGTGGATATAGTATAAACACAGAGTCCTTAGCTGTGAACGTCAAGGCAAGAGAGTCATTGTCAGAGTGACGAGACACCTGACAAGTGCCTGTGAAGATGGAAAGGACACAGGTCAAGGGTGCAGTCAGCTTCTGCAAGGCACAAAGGCCAATAAAATAGATTCTCCTCTAGGATCTCCACAAAGCAACATCCCCTGCCACACCTGGATTCTAAGCCAGGAACACCTAGCTCAAATGTCTGACCTCCAAAAATATATGTTAATAAATTTTTGTCATGTTAAACTACTAAGAGGGTGGTAATTTGTAATAGCAGTGATAGGAAACTAAAACACCATCTAAGTCTCAAAGATAAAACAAAGCAGTGGGGAGCACAGAGCTCAGACCCCATGTATCAGATGACAACACTGAATTCTCATGATATTGAGATGTAGAAATTATTTGTGCTACCACTTTACCACTGAAGAAAATAAACTCTGGAGAGAGGAATGTACCCACACAAAGTAAGTTGGCCAGGATGATGAATCTGATTTTCAGATTAGGTTGTGACCACTGATTCTGCCATCCACCAAAGGAGGCCCAGTGCCTGCACAGAGGAAGTTCACACTTGCACAGTGAGAGAGCTTGAGCTAAGAATGATGGAAAAGCAAGGCTGGGATAGGTGGACGGGAGGGGAAGGGAAGGAGGCAGTGTCTGTGGGCACTAACCGCCCTCTGTCTGTCCTGCTCATCTGGCCACCAGGTTTGTCCGTCCTGCAGAAAGTCCTGGACACAGCTGCAGAGAAGAACTGGCAGGTGACAGCAGTAAACATTTTGACAACCACAGAGGAAGGATACCGGATGCTCTTTCAGGATCTGGAGAAAAAGAAGGAGCGCCTGGTCGTGGTGGACTGTGAATCTGAACGCCTCAATGCCATCTTGGGTCAGGTAGCAAAGGCCAGGAAGGGCTCAGGGTGGCTATGGGGGTGGGGCACGCTTTGGCCATGGAGGTTATAAAGAGGATTACAGACAGGATCCTTAGATGAAGCTAGATGCCTTCCACCTCACATTCTGTGATTCATAAGATTCAGTTCTGGGGTTTGATGAAGGAGCATAACCAATAGAAGTCTTGAGAGAGGGCTCCAAATGGTTCTCAGTTCAACTGACCAAGACTGTCTCCCCACTTTCTTTTTACTGATAAAAAATAAATGGCACTTCATTTTAGAGCTCAGAGCTGCAGAGCCACGTTCCTTCCTACGCACAGCCTCGGGCTCTGGCACTCATTGATCTAGCCCTTGGCGTCCCATCCGTTCGGCCCACTGACCCATTTTAAGAGGAAGCAGCAACCACGGACCTTTCCACTGTTTCCTTGAACACACTCTTGCCTCTGAGGAGCCCATTGACCTCAGCAGTTTTTAAGCAGCAATCTCTACACAGTAGCTCCTCCCATGTCAGACCCACCACGTGTCCCAGGCGTGCATTTAGTGAGCCTTTGTGCAGATCACTAGCCTTTTAAAACTGCATTTGTGTTCTAACAAATTAGCAAGGAAGGACATTCGCAATCATTTTTTAACAGTGCCATATAACAAAAGATAGTGGTTTTAGGCACTTGACAACATGACAAAGCTCGTTAATGGCCCTCAAGCCTGCTAGGGCCCCTACAGGGGACCTCTACACCAGTTCAGCAATCACTCAGAAGCCTCAGCCTCACAACAGGGGGAGATTCTGAAAGCCAGTGGACTCTTAAAGGTATTAACGCTGTGTGCTCTGCCATATAAAGTATGCATTTGGCTTTTGCTCCTGAAAAGGGGAGTCAGCAAACATTATCTCTGTTGAGATAGAAGCTTCCAGCCTGGAGTCAAGGCTTTGAACTCTAGTGTTGAAGGGAGGAGTATGGGACAGTGGTCAAGATCAGAGATTCTGGGACTGACTGGCTGGGGTTTAAATCCCAGGCTTTATGACACTGGCTAAGTTTCTGACCTTTGACCTTTCTAACTCAGGTTCCAGCTCTATGAAATGGGAATAATAACAGCAATAACACCTTTAGGAAGGTCCTGTGAGGACTAGGAGAGTCAGTATACATAAAGTCTTGGCAGGAAAAGCTGCCCACAGTCAGCAATATATGTAAACATCTGCCTATTTTGGTTACTCATAGCACCTGCTGGCATGGATTCCCGGAACTACTCCATTCTGTGGGCATAAATGAGTTCACCAGCAAGCTAAGCTTGAAAGGCCCTGCTCCACAAAACTGGTTAAATATAAGATGAGACAGAAGATGAAGAAATGAGACAAAAGACAGGCGCTTCTAGTAGTCGTGACTTGTCCTGGATTGTTCAGCATTTATATTGTTTTTCAGCATTTATACTATGCCAACTGTTATTCCAAGGCAAATCCCACTTATTTTCATATCAACTCTATACAGCTTTTATCAATTTCTCTATTTTACATATGAAGAAAAGAAGGATTACATTGCCTGAACTCTCACCAGTGATATATAAGAAAAACAGGAAGACTATCAACCCGGGCTCACCTGCAGAGCTCAAACTACAAACAACTTTTCTGCTGCTATGTCTATAATTCCTCGTCTGCAATTTATCTGCATATTTCTGGCTTCAGCACCCAACTAGAATTTAAACTGTATGAGAACAGTGATTTTAGTTTTAGTTCTTTGTCTAGTATACAAAACAGTGCTTTAAACAGTGCACCAAGCAAGTATTCAATACTGTTTGAGTGAACCAAAAGAATAAGCAGTCAGTGAAGGCTAAGGAAAAAATCCCTGATGAGACTGGTCTGAACTTCTACTGGTATCTTTAGGTGAAATACAGGCCTATGAGCTGCAGGGATGGCTTGTGACCTGGGATCTACAAGTCAAAAGCTGAGTTCACAAGGTGGCTTAGCAAGCCAAGCAGAGGACGCAAGCTATCCACCAGAGATGGTGACAGGCAAATGGATACACAATCATGGCTATCCCTGGGAACTAAAGAGTTTGGGATTGTTTTGTAGAGAGTGGGAAGTTGGTGGAAGCTGATGAAGAAGGAATAGGGTTATTAGAATATTATGCTGTGTCAATATATAAGACACCAAATTATATAATACCATGATTAAGTACGGAAAGAATTAAGGTGAGCGTAGAGCAAGAGCTCTTGGGGCTATCCATCATATTGCCCTGTTTTACTGTGTGCACGGTTCTTCTCACCTGCTGGAATGTTGTTCATTTATCTATTTATATATTTACCATCTGGCTCCCTACTAAAACAGCAGTGCAGCTCATTGAGGTCATGGGGACTTTGCCTCACTTTTCACAGACATATCCCCAGCACATAGAGCAGTGCTTGGCATATAATCCAAGTTCAATAAATATTTTTGAGTAGATTAATAAGTCATAGAAGGTTTTCTAAAGAAGGCAAGTGTAGAGCTTAGCTATAGGTGATAAATACAATCGGGGATATGGGGAAAGTCATTTAGACACAAAGACTATGAATAAATGTAAGTCAAAGCAAATGAACTTTGACTCAGTGGTTCTGAGAGATGACTGCCTCCGTGCGAAATCACACATGACACCTATAGTTCCCTTCTTGACTTGTAAGCTGTGTGCATTTATTAACTTATCTGCTTCTTAGTAAGTGTAACCTCCAAGAGGGTAGCACTGTGTGGCTGTCTTACTTGTCACATGTGGGAGGCAGAGTGCTTCAAACATAGTAAGCACTTAGTAAATATCTGCAAAACAAAGTTGGCAAAGAAGGGAACATAGGCCACTGGATAGGTGTGTGAATAGATGGAGGTGAAGGTTGGTACTAAGTTGAATGGCAAAAAATTGCAATGTTTTAATCAGTTAAAATGCATCAGTTCAATGACTTTTCTCCGTATTTCAACCTGTATTTCTGTCTTGCAGGAATGACATTTTTCTGTGGCCTGAAAGTTGTGGGTTTTGAAAATTTGTGTATTTGTTATTTTCCTTTCATTAGAAGCTAAATAAGTTTTAGATAAAGGTATCTCATTGTTGAAGGGGCAGCAAACCATTTGACAAGAAGATGAAAAAGTAATGAAGAATTATTAACAAAATCATCATCCCAATGGTATTTGAGCTCTATGGCCTGGAATTTCACAGTCTGGCCACTGGTTCAGTGCATTCATTGTGTGCGCTTGCATTTAATTATTCCCCACATAAGAAAAAAATCCGAGCTGCTATGTCCATACATCCAATTAAGTAGATGTCTGAATGTGGGTTTTAATAACCTTGAAAACTTATTCAGTTAGGAAAGAAGCCTGAGTGCTTCTCATATGTTCTATGTCTCCTTGCAACAGTGCAGGGAGAAACGTACCAAGCAGGGTGGACTAACCCCAATATGATGTTAAAAAAAGGAGAGAGGGAGAAAGAAATAGATCAAGTTCATCTCCAGGCTAGCGACAGCGAAGGAAGCAAGGTTTACAACCTTAACTGTTTCTTGCCAGGTGGTTTGTCTGGCTGCCCAAGCAAACCTCTAGATGACTCTTTCCACAAAGATTTTTCCAGCATGCATTGATTAGGGACAGTCTGCATACAAGATGGAAGGGCATGTGGGGATCTTGGCTCTTCATGATTAACAACAATCAGGCATCCTATGAGGAGTTGCACAAGGCAAGCCTCTGCCCTGCTATCAGGCTACTGTGAAATCTGAGCATGTCTTCCCCTCTTCACACTTCAGCTTCCTCCATGTCTAGTGATGGGCTAGACTACATGATCTTAACATCCCTCCCCAATTTCCAAGCTGAATGACCTATTCATGTTGGAGTGCCATACCGGCTTTGGGATACAAGTGCAAATTTCAGGGGGAAAAAGCCTCATCACATTTATAATGGCTCATGCATGGAGTTGAAAGTTAAGACTACAGGGGATGTCATCATCTACTTACCCATGCAACCATCCTAGCAGCAGACACTGGGATGACCGTGGCAGGGACTGTGTATCACAGAGGAGTCCTGGACCACCTCAGGAAGAATCTCAACATGCACTGGAGGTTTAAGAAAGGAATTCAGTGAGCACTCAACTGGATTCTCAGGTCATAATGATATCACTCTATCATTGAAATCAGACAGAAAGATTTCATATCAGGCATGTGCCACTTAATTCCAAGGCAGCTCTAAGAAGCTTATTTAACTTTAACCTAACCATTCTACTTCTGTAGAATACAGATGCCAGCACCAGCACCATCCATGGACAGTTGGAATGGTGTAGTTTACAAACTTGAGATATAATGCAGTATCAGTTAACATGTTAACTTATTATTACTGCTTTGGTGGTAGCTTCCATTGTTAGCCTTACTGAAGAGTCCCTTTCTATTATGTTTTGTAGATTATAAAGCTGGAAAAGAATGGCATTGGCTACCACTACATCCTGGCCAACCTGGTGAGTACAGCATTACAAGACATCAGCCCTTTTTACAGTCGGGTCTCTAGCTCTCTTCCAGGGGCCCTGCCTGGCGTGCACAACACAGGTGCAGAGGGAAATTCAGAGCTGTGACAGTAAGTCATGGTGGTACTAAGTTTATGTTCCCCTCCATATCACACTTTCAAAGCACAATGAAGTATTCATGTATTGCCCTAGGACACAGAATGTTGGGTGCCAGCATTTCTTCAGCCTTCATATTTCCCTCTTTAGTCAACTGTATCCCAGGGTAGGAAGAACAAAACCATCACACCTTGTATGGATGCAAAATCCTCACCCCTTTCTCTCCAGCCTACTACTTCAAGCTCAGTGATAGTTTTACTGTCCATAAGCACAAACACTTAAATTTCAATTGTACTAATAATGGGAAATCTTTAACCAGGTACTCTCTAGCAGCATGAACAATATTATGTCAATTGTATTTTTATTCATTTGTCTATATGGCATAAACAAGCCTATCTTTTAAAAAAATACTGTTTTCATTTTAATGTATTTTTTTACAAAGTGCAATGATTTTCCATAGCACAAAGAAGACCCAGTTCATCAATCATCTTTTCTACATATTGTTTTACTAGCAGGCCTGCTAGTAATTTCCTTCTGTAATTTCTGTTGAGTCTATTCCTTCTTTGTCATGGTTTGTGCATTTATTTTTTATAATGAACTTTGATTCTTCCAGCTTTTTTCTACTATCAAATATAATTTTGTTATATTTTCTCCCTGTTCAATCTTTATTCAGATAGAATTCACATATCATACAATACACCCATTTGTAGTATACAACTCCATGGTTTTTAACATGTTCTCAGGGTTAAAAAACCATCATCCAATCTTATTTTAAAATGTTTTGTAGTCACTGCCCCAACCCTCCTAGCTCCCACAGTCCTAAAGAAACACAATCTACATTCTAGCCATGTATTTGCCTATTGTATTGCCAAATAATACTCCATCGTGCAGATGTGCCACACTTTGCTTACCCACCGAACAGCTGGTTAATGTTGGTTGCTTTCACTTTGTGGCTGGTATAAATAATACTGCTTAAACAGGAGTACAAGGTATTCTCTACCTAAGACCATACCTAAGAGTAGAATACATATGCCAGATATTCTTTGAGACCATACCTAAGAGTAAAATTCCTGAGGCTTGTGCTAAACTTTGGGTTCAACATGTGGATGAACTCAAGTTATTTCCCAAAGTGGTTTCAACTTTCACCAAATCTTAATTAATTACAAATTTTTCCATGTTTTGATTTCCCTTCATAGTAGCTTTTTTTTCACCATGTATATTACCCTGGCTTCTCTTTTTAATTTTCCATATTTCAAGATGAGACTCAGCTTTACGTCTATAATAAATTTTTGGTTTTAATTTTACTTAACTGAGCATATAACCATGTTTGGTTTTAGCCACATCACTTGGGGCTATTTCTATGAGCAATGTTGTTAATTGTACAAAAGACTGAAGTTCGTACTTATTTTGGCATAGAACTCATTAGTCAAATTAAAGTACAAGTATATGGGTCTAAAAATGGAACCCAAGCATCCTGTCTAATATTTAAATTATACCCTTCTTTCTGATGTGGTCTTTAGCTTTAGATCAGTTCTTTACTTACTCTTCTTTTCTCTCCAAATCTTCCTTCCCTTGGCTATGGATGTATTTCAGAGTCAAGACTGGCAATAAGGGGGCTAATAAGGAGAGGTTATCACAGACCCAGATGTTAAAGGCTAAAATATGTTATCTCACTCAGGTATTTGCATTTTAAATGAGGGCTAGGTTTTCAGAGTCTTTGGGAGAACCAAAGATCTCAAACCCAAGAGGGTACTTGGAAAAATAAATTTTTCCCCCTTTTCTTCTTAATGAAGGAGTAAGGAAAGCCCGTGACACTCCTCAAATTCTATGTTCTTGTGCTTGCAGGCACTGGGGACATAACATCATCTGAAGCCCGTCTGTGTAGGTGAACAGAACTAGCAAGGGATGCGACTCAGCCAGTATCTCATAGCCAGTAAGCAATGGTGCTGAACCTCACAGTGGTTAGCAGGGTCTTTCTCAGCATCCCAGACACATCTCAGGGAAACCAGTGGGTACCCCGCTGCTGGGGAATACACAGAATTATGGGACAGAGGGACCCATAATTACCACTTTGGGCTTAGACAGAAACTAAGACCCCCAAGTAATCCCACTGCCAGCCTCCCGTTGTGGCCCAGTGACCCCCACCCTAATAGCAGCATCCCCAAGACAGCCCTTTGGGTTGCTATGTCCTTCTGACCCACACTCTTCTTCTTCTGACCTAATGAGTTTTCAAATCCTTACAACTGTCAGCTAATGGGATGCAAATTGCATATACTATCCAAATACAAAAGGCTGTGTGTTCCGATAGATTAGCCGATAATTAGGCTTCAAATGACTAATTAATTCAGTCTGAAACATAGTCGGATGGATATGTGGTGTATGTTTTCTTCCCCCTTCAGAGGATAACACAATTTATAAGATTATAATTTTTAGACATTCAGCCACATAATTAGCCTGCTGCTGCATGGAAGTGACCCTTTCCTTCAGAGTATTGCAATCAGGTTGTAATTAGAGAGTAAGGACCAAGGAAGCCTTCGGGAAGGAGGGAGCTACAGTCTCTTTACAGCCCTTTCTGTCCCCATCAGAATGTCTGAACTTCAAAGTAACCAGTGGCATTTTCTCGTGGGTCACAGAGGAGGCTGTTGTGGAGGTTCAGAGAGCTGCCCTCGGAGGTGATGGTTCAGATATGGGAGCTGATGGACAAGGTTCGCCAATAGTCTATACTTCATCACTAGGACAGAATACACGACAGCCATGATCTAGAGGCCGGGAGCATTTTTTTTTGGGGGGGGGGGTAAACCAGGGATTGAACCCAGGCCCTTGTGCATCCAAGGTTGGCACAGTACCACTTGAGCTAAATCCTCAGCCCAGAAGCTTTATTTTGACTCATAGTTTCAGAGATTCGGTCCATGGCTAGCTGACTCCATCCCTCTTAAGCCTGTGGCAAGGGAGAAACATCGTGCCACAAAGACACGATGGAAGGAAAGCAGCTTGCCTTGCAGCAGTCAGGCTTCCCAGAGAGAAAGAGCCACGGACCGAGAGGAAGCGCTGCTGACAAGAGGTACCCTTCAAAGATGCCTGTGTCACACATCAGTGGGTGACTCCACTGACCAGGTCACCTCCCAGGCCTCACCTCTAACATTGCTGCACAGAGGACCGAGCCCTTGATGCATGAGTTTTTGAGAGATGCTTCAAACTTAAAGCATAACAGAGTCAATCAGACAAATAAGAAACAGCCTGCTTCACACTCCATGCTCCCCTCAGGAAGCTTTGTACTTCTGGCCACTCTCCGGGTCTCTGGTGCCTCCTCTCTCAAGTGGAAATAATATCTGCCCACTGCTGTGCTGGACTCATGCAAGAAGAGCTCAGAGGTAGAAGCCTTCGCCTTGTCCCGAAAGAAAAGCTACCTTGTGTTCCATACAGGAAAGAACATGTAAATAAAGCTCTAAGAGAACACCAAGGAAGTCCCAGCCTGTGCCACCTCGCCTGCCCCTCCCAGACCCACCTGGCTGCACAGAGGCCAGAGAGGCCGCGGGAGGGCACAGAGTCTGGGCAGAGCTGATGCCCACATGAGCATGTGTGAGGAGGGTCCTGCCCTGGCTCCGAGACCCTGAGAGTTACAGTCGAAGGTCCCGATGAGCTTTTCTCACCAGCCCCTCATTTTACCACATGGGCCCTCAGGAGGAAAGCCACATGTTTGAGATCACCCAGAATTCACAACAGGACTGGGCTGGCATTTTCAGCAGATGCTTGCTATTGTCTTGTTACTACTTTTCCTCTGCTTCCTTTCTCTTTCTTTCCACGCTGTGAGCATGTACCTGTGTGTGTCACAAGTGCCTGCACACAAAAGAAGGAGAGAGAGAGAGAAACAGAGAGAGACAGAGAGAAAGGGTACAGCTCCCATCCTCTTCCCCGGCCCCTCTCAGAACTTCTCTTCATTGGTGAAGCTTTTCCAGTCTCTCCTTCTCCCTGCAGAGTCTTCCCCCCTCCTCTCTGCTTTTACTTCACACCTGTGAAGTAGCTGGAACATGTGGATCATCTTGTGATTTCTACCCACAAGGTCACCCACAGCCCCTGGGAAGGGAAGGAGACTCAGGGGGAGAGGTAGGTAAACCCAATGCCAGAGAGCACTGGCATCCTAGGGGAGCCAGGCCTCACATCAGCCAAGGCAGTGTCTGAGTTACTCTTTCATTTACCCTCCCTGTCTGCTAAAATCAGCCACTCTGGAGACCTCTGGGAGTTTCTTTCTCCTCCCAGAAAATCAACTTTGTAGTCCTGTTGTTTGAATGAGAAAGATGGTTTGAATTATAGAAAGATCATATAGCCAATGCTAGAATTTAAACTTGAACTTTCTAACTGTAAAGACTAGGCTTGTTCTGCAATGGACCGTACTTCCCAGATTCAGAAACCTTCACAACTCCAGAGTGGTATGTAATTGAGCAAGTCCACAAAATGCATGTGAATGCCTAAACTGGCCTTTCCACTGACCGTCCAGCTCTGAGCATTGGTCTGGCCTCTCAGACAGGAAGGTGATGACCATGTCAAACAAAGATCCTGCTGGTGTCAAGGCCTCCAGAAACTCCATCCACGAGGATCCTCTCTGTGGGATCCAGGGGAAGGGAATGTAACTAGGACCTTTGAATTTAGGCTCTAGTCTCCTGTGAGTCGACGGCACACAGGCTTAGAGAAACTGAGTTTAGGCCTGATCCATGCTACTCAGGGTAGCAAAAGACTCCAAGCCCCAGCCTGCCACAACGTTTTATTCCGCACCTCTCCAATAACAAAAATGTAACAAACACTCAGAAGGCAAGGTAAACACCAGCAATGGAGCAGTTCCACCTTGAAGCATCACAGCATGTGGGACGACCAGAGTCCTTGTTGTTATCCAAGGTGAAGGTGAGCTGAATGCAAAGTCTAGGCAGCCAGGAAGGTCTTTCCATTATTCCTGCCAAACAGGACTTCTTTTGCAACATAGTTAAGTCCAAAATCTGCTGCAGGAAGGCCTGATCAGTTTTGACCTTCCAATTATTTCTCTCAAACCGGATTGTTCCCGATACCTCTCAGCACAAAGTTTAAAAGGCCAGATTTTGAATTGACTTTAACTCTTGTTCCAGGGTTGACCAGACCAGGGTTAACTCTGACCACAGCCAAGTAGGGCAGAGTTAAAGTGAGGGAACTCTGGAAAGCCAGTCAATCCCAGACCGGCAGAGGCAGCTTACCTCTGAAGTCTTATATTAGCCTATTTAGGGGTCTCTGACCTTCTACCACATGGTGCAGCATTTCACCCTAAATCTCAGGTCTCAGAGGGATGAGCTTATGAGACCATGACTAACTTTGAGGGTGCTTTGTCTCTAACCAACACCAATGTGCTGCAATTATCCTGTTGTGTTTACAGACATCACTATGCAGGAACTCTCTTCCTTGTTTTCAGATGTAACTGGAGAAGTACTTTTCAGTGCTTCCCCTCAGTATGGAAGATGAGCCTATTAGCTGACTGAAGCATAGTTTATAATGCTTAGTGACTTGCTGGAAACAAGATAACCCTGTGTGTTATCAGGGATTACACAGTATGAGGACATGGTATAGATTCAGCTTGTTAAAGTTGCTAAAAGAGAAAAATCTGAAGACTTTTATGCAGAGACATAAGTATTGGAGGACACAATTAATTCCTTACCCGAGAGTATTACAAAAACTCATATGTATCGTATTCATGGCCACACACCTGTGTGAGCACAGCATTGTAGATAAAAGTAGAAAAGTTCCTAGGAGCAAAATCAGCTTGCTCGGGGTTTCCAAACATTTTAGCTTGAAGCTCTATTGTTCAAATGGAATTTTTGTATGTCAAGCAGGTTGACATCCATGCTGCGGATGACAGAGTAGAGAAGTAGGGCCCTGTCCTTTTGCCCTTCTCCTGACTCGAATGTTAATCTCTAAAATATTTGCACCAGGATCATAGTGTGGAAGGTCTAGTTGATCTCTGTGCTTTATAGAACAATAAATGCATACCACTAGGGATAACAATGATTGCCTGAGGGCAAACAGCTCATGAAGGTCAAAGCCAGCCAGAATGCTGTCAATGTCCTAAGACTCTTTTTTGACATTTTTATTGATGATGTTTTATAATATAATGCACAAGAAAAAGAAGTCAATGGAAAGGCCTCTGATCCACAGAGTAAGAGCTGAGACTCAAAGTTGGCAGGATTGGAATGTGTAAAGCAATCACAAAAAGGGTGAGCAAAGATTTTTGGTCCCTTCTTTTTCCACAAGCAGTGAACACACACCTTTAGGGACACTGAGTATAGATCCAGAGGGAGCATGTACTCTGCTCTCCAGGAGTTTATGGCCTTGCAGGGCTAACAGAGGACCACCGCACTCTCAGAGTGAATGCTGGAGGGACTGAAGACATCGAAAGAAAGTGATTTGTGGTTTACATTCCAAGTAACAGGACAGATTCAAGAAAAGAAGGATATGTATTTTGGTCTCATAAAAACCAATCTTCAGATGAAGATGAAGCCTACTCCAAGTGCTATTCAACAGGATAAGATAAATGAATTAGACTGATGGGAACTAGTGGTCAGGGGGCAAGAGGCACAGTGGTTCAATAATGAGTCTACAGTTTTGCCACTGGCTAGGACTATGGTCTGCATCTCTGGGTAGCTATGCTGGACAGATGCCACCCTGTCCTTACAGTTTTTATTTCTAATTTTCAAATGGGAATGATAACAGTATCTGCCTCACAGGATTATTATGAGGATTAAATGAAATAATACACACAATGGCCTCTGCACAGTGCCTACTACTTTGCTACCTGCCTCCCATGACATATGAGCCTTCATCAGCTCCGGCTCATCTTGCAGAGCCCCAGAGAACAAATCTCCCTGCTCTTTCCCATGACAACCCTTCTGAAAATACTGTTTTGTATAATCTTCCAGGCTGACCACCCCCATTTTTTCAAGCATTTCTGTTGTAACAACTGTATTCCATAAAACTGTTCACTCTGTGGGACTGTCATCTAGGATTATCTCTGACAATCTGGAGAATTTGAATTCAACTCGTGCCAGTCAGAGAACAAGTATGAGTCCTATGACACGGTCTAATCTTCCTTCTTCTAGACCTCAGGGGGAGGGCCAGAAGGGGTGCTTTCTCCCATGGGCCAGGACTTGCTCAGTAACTTTCTTCCTTGCTCCCTTCCCTTAACCACCCTGGATGGTACTTCTTCCTTCTGATGGGTCTGGCGTCTGCTCAGGTGGAATGAGGAGGGGTGAACAGTTTGAACATCCTAGAAAAAAGGCAAAAACCAGCTTTGAAGATGAAGCTTTTCATCCTCAAAAGCTGTATTCCAGTGTACCTGCCCCGTGTTCTCTTGGGCTGCTGCCTGACTCAGTCCCCGGTTTTGAAGCAGTTCTAACAACTCCTCACCTCTTTTGACCCAATGACAAGGATGCTGGTGAATATGATAATGATATGAATAAAACTAGGCATTCCTAAATCTTTATTAGGTGCCAGGCATGGCCCTAAGTCTTCAATCATAACAATCCTTTTAAATTTTCCACTAATTTGATGACATATGGGCTAATGTACCTGTATTTTGAAAGCCTGGCACTGAGCCTTGAAGAGACTAAATAACCAATAACAACACACAATCATTTCTTTTGTTTCCAAGCCCACATGAAAATTAATAGTCATAATAATGGCCCAAATCCTCAAAGAATTCTCCAGATATTCAGAGCAAGATGAAAGCATGTCCAATGTAGTTATAGTATTAAGCATCTCTTTAGGATATCATAATTATTTAAAATGATATTCCATTCTAATCCTTTGGAAATTATGATTGAAATGGTAGATGTGTTGACTACATTAAGCAATTAACTGAGCACTTTCACTCCTAGCCATTCTACTGAAATGGCTATTTAGCATTATTTTGCCTCCCACAGTGGGTGCAGAGGAAAGCACCTAATTCCAGCCAATCCTCTAATCAGGATTATGCAGCTGTATGCCACTACTTCCCACCCAGAAACTCAGTTTCTCTACCAATGCTATGTGGGGTTTGGCCAGTTCCCTATAAACATATTGCTTTTGAACAGGTGAGGAGGACTCAGTACACCCTGGCCTACTGGTTAAATGACTCCTGGGCTAAGAATGTCTTTGACATTTTTAATCATTAGAGAAAAAGCCAAAGAATGATTATTTTGTAACATGCAATTATAAAAACACCAAGTATCACAGTCTGACAAGACAGTGAGCCCAAAGGCCACACTCATTCATCTGCTACTGTCTACAGCTACTATTATACAACAGTAACAGCACCAAATTGTAATGAAGTGATGAGGTCTGCAAGCCCTGACTGCTATCTGCCCTTCTGCAGAAAAGTTTGGTCCCTGGTGTACGTGCAGAGCAGGTAGGCACTAACAGGTTTCAGAGAAATGAGAATCTTGAGAAATATCTAAACAAGCTTAAGAGGGGGATGTCAAGCAAAAGAACGAGTGTGTGTGACTCTTCCAGAAAGAAATCTGTGGGGAGAAACCTGTTCTCACATACTTATTCTGGGCTCTCAGTTCCATCCGGCAAGACCTGAGGTTCTCTGTCCCTCACTGCCTGGGGACATCTGAAATCTAAACTCAGGCATCCCTCTGCTGACAGGGCCGTACACAGTAGTAAGTAGGAGGGATTCTGTCATTGGGTAGGCCCTTGAATCTGCTTTCTGTGTGATCTCAGAGAAGTTTCCAAAGGTCTCTGGACCAGAGCTTCTCAGTGGAAAACTAGGATGGATACTCACCACAAAGTACCCACTGTGTAACTTCAATTTTCAGAATTGTATAGGGATTCAGTAGAACTGTGTATATAAAGAATTTAGAAGAAGGGCTGCTTAGGACAGCCATTTAAGAAAGATTTAAAATAAGTTTGAGATGACTCTCAGTTTATTGGTTAATTTTTCATTTTCAATGGCAGGAACCTCAAAATCTACAAAAGATAGTTCAGATGAATTTTTGTAATGCAGACGAAGTGGTGTTGTAGCCATTATTACATTTTGTTATTCTTGTAAGCAATACTTCTCAAGCTATGTGTTGGTCGAACAGCAATAGCACTGCATCCCCTTGCGTGCTGGCCAGGAGATAACAGGTCAGGGAGGGCTCCCTTACCAGACCAGTACATGCAATGGCTTGTCTCTCTAGCCATGGTAAATCCCTCTCCAACTTTTCAGTGACTGAGAGATGATCCTAACCACACACATAATCAGAATTATAAGGATCTATTATTATGTTTAATAATATATTCACATGATAGAAAACTTAAGGGTATAAAAACTTTAAATGCCAGGCATGGTTGTTCATGACTGTAATTCTAGCACTTGGGAGGCAAAGGCAGGAGGACTGCTGAGTTTGAGGCTTGCCTGGGCTATATACTGAGTACACGTCCAGCCTGAACTACAAAGCAAGACCCTGTCTCAAAAAACCAAAACAATAAAAATAAAAACTGAGGGCCAGAGATTTACCTCAGTGGTTCTGGCACCTGCCTAACAAGCACAAGGTCCTGAGTTTGATCCCTGGTAACCACATACAACAATACTGGGTGTAGTGGCTCACACCCACCAGCAATCAGTACCACATAGCACAACAACTAGCACAGTGGCTCATGCCTGTGATCCCAGCACTCAGGAAGCAGAGGTAGGAGGATTGCTGAGTTCAAGGCGTGCCTGGGCTACATAATGAGCTCAGAGCCAGCCTGAACTACAAAGTGAGACCCTGTCTCAAAAAAAAAAAAAAAAAAAAAAAGCAGAACTTTACACTTGCCCTTTCCAAAGTCATACTTCTATTTTTTATTAATAAACCTTTGTGGTATATAATGATTATATTTCTCATAGGGGTTGCTACGTGTATGTAGCACATCTCAATTCCGTGTGCATTTCCTGTCCCTCCCTTTTCTCCTCCTCTCCCATCTCTTGCTCCCTTCCCATTTGTGAAAGATCTATCTCCCTCTTTCCTATTATCTAATTTGCTTTTTATTTACACTTTAGGTTTCTCATATAAGAGAAACCATGTGGTTTTTAAGCTTACTGTCTGATCTATTTCACTTAACATTATGATCTAAAGGTGCGTCTGTTTCCCAACAAAGGACTTATCCTTGTTTATGGCAAAGTAAGCATTTTAACCCTGTTCTGTGTTTTGTTATTCTTACTATTTGCTCCATCCTTCTACATAATGTCTCTGTCTCTTTCTGTTACCAACTTAACCTCACCTGTGACCCCCTTAGAGGATGAATCATTTTGTATCATTCCCTACATTCTTTCTTTACTGTGTGTTAGATATGCTATCATTGTAAGAGTTTTAATGATTGCCTTCATCCTTGGATGTACTGAACCTTGATTTTTGGTTCCCAGCATAAATTGTAGCCCAAAGTACAGATTATAGTCTCTACTTTTAAGGCTGCAGAATGACAGCCATCAGAATGATGGGCATTTTACAAAAGCTCCCTGCAGTTCTCTGTGTGTCCTTCATACTAAGGGCCACCACCCTGGGTCTGCAGTGCTTTAGCCCATTCATGGGCAGAATAAAATGGCAGGCAGGGCACTCCTCCTGTAGCCCTGACTCACCATTTATTTGTGGGGTGGCAGGAAACAGACAGAGGTAGAGAAGCAGCAGACAGGAACACAATGACCTCACGGGCCCGGGAGCACGCCCCCAAGCTCCACTGTGGATGAGAAACACTCACTCTGAGTGACACCAGTGCTTGCTGAGAGACAATGCAAGAGGTTGGCTTTCGAAGATCTGACTTCTCCTGTTGAGTAACCTAGAAAACACGCAACTTGTAGGTCAATTTCACTCTTACTTGAAGGTCACAGCACACAGAGCAATGGGCTCAGCATCCAGATGCTTGTTATAAAGCAGAAAAAAAATCACTCAGAGTGGCGACAATCTAACTTTACAGTGAAAACCCATAATAGAATGGAATTAGCACATTGGTGTCCTTGAACAGTATTATATAATTAATAGCACAACTAATGCATGTAAAGAAAAATGTACTAATTGCTCCATATTACCTCCCAAGGTTTTTTTCTTAATAAAATGGCAAAAGAAAATTAGAAGATAATTTAATTAGACCTTGTTTAATGAGAATACTGTAGGGACTAGAATAAGCAAGTTGAATTTCCCAGGTAATTGGTTTGCAAAGAGTTAATATTTTCATTCCCCTTCTTAGAACATTTTTCTATATCGTCAGAGTCCTTTCTCTTGTGTTATGTAGAAATCCAGCCTGGTGACTACAAGAGACTTGTTTCTTAGTGATTAAGCCTACTGTAAGGTTTTTATTATCATTCCTAGCATGATATCACATAAGATGGAGGGAGGCAAGTGTCAGCTATTAGATGAACATATGTTGACCCCAAGTTATTTCTTAATTTGGGTGATTTTAGATCGCATCGCAGATGTGAGCTTATCTTATCCATCTCTGTGTGAAGGTGTGTGGTTGGAGGGTCCCACCCATTCAGCCCCATTAACCCATGTGCAAGGTTTGGCTCCACTTCTCCGGCCCCACACAACCTGGTGCTGCACTGGCACACTGCTGTTTGAACAAACCCTGCCATTTCCTTTGGACTGCATTGTGCTCGAGATGGCAGCAGTCAGTACCAAATGCCCAGGAGCTTGTTACAGATTTGAAAGTGACAGGATTTGACTGCGGGAGATAATTTCCATTTCATTCTCTCAATAGTTATTTCATGAACAAGATGTTCTTTTTAAAGTCTCTAAAGAGTATGGAAAATCTCTCCAGTGTGTACTGGCTTTTAACCAGTGGAGGAGTGGTTGTGCTCTTAAAAAGGCGCTGCGTCTTAGAATGCAGAAGGTAGAGATATCTGACTCTGATTTCACCTTTACTAACACTTTGCTGGTACCCTTGTACACATCAGCTACCTCTGTAAAACTCCGGAAATGGGACAAGTTCATCCCAAAAGCTACTTCCAACCTGAGTTTCTCTTTTCAATCAATTAAAATTATCTACTGGCATTTGCTGCCTGCTGGTCAGATTTGCCTGGTTCACTGGTATTCTTGCCAGAGGGAAGTCTTACTCACACAGTAAATAGATTTCAAGTACCTACTCTTTGCCAAGCATGGTTCTCGGTGCTAGAACATGACTGAACAATACAGAAAAGGTCCCTGCCTTTGGAATCTGGCCTTCAAATAGCAGGAGAGAAGATGAAGGGACAAGATAATTTCAAATGTGAACAAAGCTCTGGAGAGACAAACAGATACTGAGACAGAGCTTGCTGGGATGAGTGTTGCCAGTGATTCAACTGCACTGTCCAGGAATAGATTCCATGGCAAGGACTGAGTACAAGATGTTTCCTTAGGTGCCAAACCTAGAAACTCCAGTAAAGAAGCAAGAAAGTGAGGCAGAAAAGGGGTAAGCAGGCAATTAAGGTGCACTGCAGGCTGTGGAGTGAGCTCAGTCCCCCTGGGGCTCTCTAGATGTTGGTACAGAGGGTGCACTGGGCTTATGCACCCAGGGGAGAAGACTCTGGGGTGCATAGGTCTCCCACATGTCATTGACTGAAAGCTACTCCTGGACATGCTTCTCATCACCTGCCACTTACCCTGCCTGTAGGTAGAGAAATAAGTGGCTACAATTAGGATATAACATGGAACTGCAATGTGTAAAGGGATGGAAAATGAATGAGGGGCTGATAGTGTCTACTACAGGGCAAGAACTAGCTCTTCAAATGGATATGAGGAAAGACATCTCTGAAGAAAAGGTGCACAAGATGGAAAGCAGCCTGGCAGGGAAATAACATCCTCAGGGACAGAAGCGAAGGGCACAGCAGGACTGGGGTGGGGGTGCGGGGTGGTCTGTTTATAAAACAGAATGCTGAAAAGGCACAGAATTTCTGAGGTGCAGGTGGGTGGATGTCTTTGAATCTTAAACTCATTCTTTTAGCTGAGAAAACTAGACTGTGTCATGAGAAATTAAGATGTGTACAAATCTCTCTGTGCCACCAGGTCCCCAGCATGGCTTCCTCCATCCACCACAGCACTTCCTCTGTTCCTGCTTCCCCCTCTCTAGAGAAACTGACCCAAGCCATGGACCTGAAGTGATATCCACTTTATGGTCCCCGATCCAATCCTGGTAGTGAGTCCCAAGCTATGCATGAGAAGAAGAAAGCCAAGCTACACAAATCTGTGTAAGATCCTACCTTGAGTTCCTGACCAACCTCATTTCCCACCCTTGGTCCTTCTCATCCATCACACTACAGTCACACCTTATTGTTTCTGGAACACACTAAGAATGTTCCACCTCTGGACCTGTGCTCAGAATGCTCAGGCCTAGAGATCCACGGAGCCCCCAAGTCTGATCTTGCACTTTCCTTCCAAAGCCTGGTAGTGCCCCTTCCTTGTCAGTTTACCTCGTATGTGCCTTTTTGCAGGACACATTTCTGCCTTACCATATGGGTGACAGAACTATACCGTACAATACATTTGTCTGTTGTCTATCTTTGGTACCAGAGTGCAAGGCACATGTGAGGAGATACTGTCTCATTCACCTCTAGAGTTGGTACTCAAAGATAAATTGCATAACTGAAAACTTACTTCTGGCCCCATCTGTGCTACTAACTCATGACTTTGTACAACTCTATTCTCCTACTGTCTTAGCTTCTTTGTCAAATAGGCATATAATTCATACTTCATAAAGGGATAAAGTAAAATGAGGTTATAGATATGAAAGGACTGTGCATTATTGAACATATTATATAAATATAACGCTTCCTTTTAAGTCGAAGTCTTCCTGAGTTTTAGCAAATTTTACCCAATTGGATGGAAATTCCATTCTCAATAAAGAATCCTTTGTGATGTTGGAATTGATAGGGCCTCAGGAGGCAGAGCAAATCTGGTCCACAGTGCTTGAAAGAGCTCAGGGTGAGGGATTAAAAACCAGACAGATCAGAATGGAGCCTCATCTATAAACTTGCTAGTGACCTTGGGGGACTCAAAAGAACTTGCCCATTATGGGCTTCAGACTTCTCTCTGAGGGGTGCAGCAAAGGGGTGGAGAATGGGCAGATGTCTGTGTCATATCCCTGTGCCCTCCTGATAACCCAAATGTGCAGAAATCCTGCTACTATGATACTACTGATTGCTGCCTCAGTCCATGCCAACATTGACACATGTAGTCTTATGGCACTTTCTCCATGGTTTCCTGCCCCGCACTAGCAGACCAATAGATCAGTGAGTAGGCTACTTAGAATACTTAGTCCCAGTTAAGATAACCAGGGACTCCAGAGCCAGTCCCTCCCTAGGCATGCTGGCTCCAGGGAATCCCCTGTTTCCACTGTACTCACTCTGCACAAACCCAGTGATGACCCAGTTCCATCTTGGGACACAAGACCGGAAATCCTTTAATTCTACAACACGGATGAATTGATTTACTTCACGAACTTCTCTTGATGTCTCTGCCTCCCTCCTCCCTCAGGGCTTCATGGACATTGACTTAAATAAATTCAAGGAGAGCGGAGCAAATGTGACTGGTTTCCAGCTGGTGAACTACACAGACACCATCCCAGCCAGGATCATGCAGCAGTGGAAGAACAGTGATGCCAGGGACCACACCCGGGTGGACTGGAAGAGACCCAAGGTGCGGGGATGGGCAGCCATCAGTGAAGGCCCAGCCTGGTCCCTATGCCTGCCCCAGACTTCTGAGGAGTGTTAGTTTAGAAAAGAATAGCTTTTCAAAAGGAACAAGCAAAGGAAAATATATCCATAAATGTTTTTGAGTGTATAATGCAAGACTGAGAAAACCCCAGATGACAATGCTTTTGGCAAGACCAACATTCTGTTTTTCTCTCTAGTAAACAAAAGTCAAGATTCTGCAGTGCCAGGTTTGTATAATCACACCACAATCACCAAATACCCAAGACTTTTCTGTCTTATTATGCTCTCCTCAGCACATGGCTTCTGTCTTACAGCTCCCAATGGCTGCTTATACTTCAGCCATCACCTCAGCATTCTACCCAGCACAAAGATGAAAAGGAAAATAGAACACACAATTGCTTTCTTTAAGAATTATTTGCAAAATTCACACACATATTTTCCACTCATATGAAAACCACCCTCGCTTCACTCCAAAGGAAGCTGAAAACTTCTAACTCTGTTCTAGGCAGAGATATCATAGGGAGAAAGTGTTTTCTCTGCGGGTGGAGCTCCCTTGAGTTATACAGTGAGGTAACCTTGTTCTCGACAGCCATGTGACCAGCTAAACATCTTGGGAAAACCCAATTAGGGATTATCTAGCAGATCTCTACCTTGGAGTCAGCTATCAATTATCATGCACAGTGTCTCCTTCCCAGAAATGCATCTCTAAATCCTGTGGCCAAATTCTATTTTGTTTGCTACCTTAGAATGGTTTACAATAAAGAAAGCAAGTAATTTTTCTCTTCATGTCAGATCAAATGGCTTGGCAGTGGCTACACAGACACTGAGCTGAGAAGGATTCTGAGGCCAAGTTGTTATCTGGGGCAGTGAACCCCTGGCCGACTTTTTCATGCTGTTCAGTCCATTTGTTTCTGTAAACTGCAGGCCATATAACTGACACACTTTTCAACCTTCTCTTCATCAAGCTAACTTAATTCTTCAGCAGTGACGACTCAGTCAGGTGTGGTAACACACACCTGTAATGACAGCTAACTTAGCAAGACTCTTGTCTCAAAATGAACATGTATTTAAAAGACTGGGGAAGTAGCTAGGTTGTAAAGTATTTTCCCATCAAGTCAATGTCCTGAGTCCAATCCCCCATTTTGCAAGAAAGAGTTTTGGGAGGAAATTGCAACTTATTTCATTATGAGCTTAAGCAAACAAAAATCACAGATGTGTTTTAAATCAGTGAGTAAGCCAGACACAGGAATTAGTTAACTAATACATGAATATATCACTCAATTTTCAAATGTAGTGTAATTTTAAATGAGAAAAAACAATGTTAAACACTATGAATATACTTAAGAATTCATTCTGCAGCTCTCTATTATGAGCTTATGGTGTTCCTGGCAACACTGGAGGGTTAGGACCAATGTAACACAGAAGACAGGCATCCAAAACCAGAAATCATCTTCCTGAATTATCCTGTCTTGGGCTCATGTACATATTTTTGCTTCTTTTTGGTCAAGTGGGGAAAAAACAGCAAGTTATCATTTATACACTACAGGAAAGTTTACAGGATATAAACTTACCACTTGGGAGACACACATGCAGAAATAATTAATAGCTCACTTGTCTCAGAATAT
Organism: Thryonomys swinderianus; assembly: GCA_004025085.1. Taxonomy (NCBI): domain Eukaryota; kingdom Metazoa; phylum Chordata; class Mammalia; order Rodentia; family Thryonomyidae; genus Thryonomys; species Thryonomys swinderianus. The sequence goes on along the minus strand of PVIC010001330.1, from coordinate 42,580 downwards.
TTTTTTTCTTCCACTGTTATAAGAAATGGTAGAATAATCATTTCTTTTTGGCTCCCAATTGGCGACGATAATGCAAGAAAACCAACTGATTTTTCACATGTTTGGCCTGCAGGTATGTTATATTTCATCTTTGCATCCCACCCCACTAAAGCAAGGTCATTTAAAAATCACCACATTGCATACATGAGTCAAGAATTCTGGCTTCTTTGTCATGCCCCAGCTGGGCCATCAGAGTGGCACCAGCCAGTGTAGGAAGTGGTCCATGGGGAGGCGCAGTGTTGCTCCCTGGCTTCTCCCCCTGGTCTACTGCACACACTCTCCTCCCCAGGTAGCACATTCCCATGTACAGCTCCCCACTACACCTTCCCATCTGCTCCCTCTGATGCCTGTCCCGTTCCTTCCTCCAGTATACCTCTGCACTCACCTATGATGGGGTGAAGGTCATGGCTGAGGCTTTCCAGAGCCTGCGGAGACAGAGGATTGACATATCTCGCCGGGGGAATGCTGGGGACTGTCTGGCAAACCCAGCTGTGCCTTGGGGTCAGGGGATCGACATCCAGAGAGCCCTGCAGCAGGTAAGGCTGGCAGTTTTCTCATTTCACAGGAGTCTACTAGAAAAGTTAGCGTCAAACTCAAGCAGCTGAGAAAAAGAAAAGGGAAAACGTGCATTGTGTGTGCAGCTCTTGGCATGGATGGAGCCTCATGTCAACAATTAAAAAAATACATAATGTAGAACCCTCATTCCTTAGAGTGCAAAAGCTTTATACCCTGCTTGGGGATTATGATGCACAAGGAAAGCCAGTGATTTCTGTATTTAGAAAGGGAATCTGATTTTCTCAGGGATGACGGCAACACACATGAGCAGTCTCCAGGACTTTGCTTTCATTATTCCAAAGAATATTGACCTTTTGTCATGCACACACATTTCAGAAGGGTCTGCTGCACAATGGAACCCTGGAAATGATTCTCAGTACTTCTGATCCAACTGTCTTCCTTCCTGGCATCGCAACCACCAATTCTGTTTGAGCTTAGGAACAGTTAAAGAGTAAGTATAGAAATGGTGACACCCACTCCAATCGATTGGCTATGCAGAGGATTCTGAGGCTGAAAGCAGATACCACAGTGAAGAGCATAAATATTCAATTAGTGATATGTCTGCTGCAGAAGCAGGATGAGACAGTGGTACCTGTGGGCGTCTATTTAACATTCCAGGTTTAGCAAATTCTAAGCACTCACTCTCTGCTTGGAGCTACTAGAAGTCTCTAGAAGTTCCATGAGCCCAGGCTGATTCTCCGTCTGCCAACCATGGCACCGTATTATGCCTCGGATGCTTCCTGATGGAGAAGCTGTATTTCCAAAGAGACCGGGAAGAGCTAACTGCAAATGAATGACAAATCATCAGGCATAACAGCCCATCAACAACAGGAAGATAGTTTGGATTCGATGTTGCTCAATACCCAGCCTCCCCAGCCAGTCCAGTTGCCAACTCTACTACGTTCAACAGAAGGTGAATGTTTGCTCCCTGGGAGGGAGAGGGCTGTTTCTGAATGGAGAAACACAGAGTGAAATGTACAGTGACTCGCACTTGTTTTCCAGAGCATGTGCACAGCTCTGTGTTTTCACAACCTACAAAATGAGGGGAGGAAAAAAGCCACTAATTGTTCCTCAGGGCTGCTGAAGTGCCCGTGTGAAGAGGAGAATGAGGAATGCTGTCCTTTGAAAAGAAGCTAACCAGGAACTAGAGCCACACACGCCAGGGAAGGCCGCGAGCAGCCATCCCCACCTTCCTCTGCCTCCATGCAGGGTGCTCCCCAATGACTAGGAAGTGACAGCAGACACCAGGCAGCTTACTGCATGAATGATGGCCACAGAGGCAGCGTCTGCCCCCAGCTTATTTAAAATGCTCTGCAAGACACAAAGGTCATGACAGACTGTGTTTGCAGTGTAAGCCCTGTTTCAGGAGGTTCTAGGGACTTGGCTCCACGCCCCTCCAACTCCCTGGATTCTCCTCTCTTAACAGGATATTCTGACCCCACTGTGAGACCGATGGTGCCTAAGAGACAGTGCTGAGTGACAGGAAAGGCTCGGAACCAGGAGGCAAGAGAGCTGGACTGCATGTTGCTCTGAGCAAACTTAAAATAGTCAGTCAGATCTCCCAAGGATCTACTGTTCTTTATCCAGGAAAATGAGGAGGTTGGAGAGACAGCTCCTAAGTCTCAATTGGCTCTGAGAATCAGAGTCAAAATTTGCCAGGCATAGCGGTGCATTTTTATAACCCTAAAACTCTGGGAAGCTGAGGCAGAAAGATGGCAAGTTCAGCCCAGCCTGGGAAAATTAGGGATGTAGCAAGACCTTGTCTTGAAATAAAAATATAAAATAGAGCTGGGGATCCAGGTTAGTGATGTTTGATCTCACAGCCTAACTTAAGTCCTACTGGTTAGAATGTCTGTGAGTTGTATTCCTGCCATTAGTAGGGCTGCAAATGAAGCAATTTTTCCACGTCAAAAGGATAATGACTTTTTGTCTTGGAAGCAAGAAGTACTCTCAAGCCTTTTATCAGAGGCTGCCTGACAGTAAGCTACACACTGTGACCTGGGGCCAAGCACTGAGGATGGTAGGAGAAGATCAGGCCTGCCCTCAAGAGACTCAGCCACTGCAGGAAAGAAACAAACCAACTAGAAAGCTCCTGCCCTAAGATTCCTTATCAAATCATCCTTGAGCACTTGACTTAAAAGAGTTTATTGCTGAATAAGACTAGCTGTTACTTTCAACTTTCCACACTTTACCAATGAGACAGCTGACCATAATAGCCAATGACCTTGCCAGCGTCACCCAGCACTTTAACAGCAGACCTGAGCCAGACCTCTCACCAGGGCTCCTCCTGCTTTTCTGTTCAGGCCATGCTGTACCCCAGCCATGTTCACTCTCCACCCATTTTGCCTTCTAGAACCATCTCCTGAAGTAGCCCCACCATTAGGGGGCAACTGTCCCCACCACCAGCTAGGTAAATCCTGACTCCATCTTGTCCTTGGAACCCAGGCTCTGGAGCCTTGGGTCTCTGTGATGAGCTGTGCCCACTGGCCTTCAGGTCACACAGGGTAGGAGGGTAGCGCTGTGGTTCAGCTCATGCAGTCAGCTAGTTAGACCTGCAGGTCCAGAGCCTAGTTTTAAAGGTGAAAGGTGCTAACAGATGTGATGTGTTACAGGTTTACTACATTCAAAGCTCTGAACATTTATGCATATTATCTCACTGAATCCTTGACACAGCACAGTATGTAAGCTGGATTTTGTTAATTGTACTTTATAAATGGAGAAACTGAGCTTTAGAAAGATTTTTTAAAATCTCCCCAAAATTATACAGCCAGCTGGTGGTGAAATTGGACTCCAACCCACATTTAATTGACCTCTCCTGGAAGATGAATTATTAAAAAACCTCAAAGGCACAGCCCAGGAGGGGAGACACAGGAGCTATGACCCAGCCCCCAGCAGCACCTACCCTCAGGAGATATCTGTGCACCCATAACCCACACACCCCACTGTAATTTCCCTAGCAGCAGAATGAAGACAATCAGCCAGTCCACTTGCCCCTGTATGCCTCCCAGGCAGCTGTTCAGAATATTAACGAGCCCAGATCCTGGAAGCCCCAGAAGGGAGGCAGCATTGTGGGCCTATGTGTCTGCTTCTGGTTGGCAAAAAGACTGCACTTCTCAAAGTCAAGCTGTTAAACATATTGGACATCATGGACCTTTAAAGATATGATTTTTTTTTTTTCCAAGACAAGGTCTCGCTTTGTAGTTCAGGCTGGCCCTGAGCTCACTATGTAGTCCAGGCAAGTCTTGAACTCCTGCCTCTGCCTCCTGAGTGCTGGGATTATAGGCGTGAGCTACCACACCCAGCACTGTGGTATGTGGTATTGATTACAGGTGGGTGTGAGTCACCACGTCGAGCATTATATGTGGTTACCGGGGATCGAACTCAGGACCTTGCACTTGGGAGGCAGGCTTTGGAACCACTAAGCTAAATCTTCCAGCCCAAGGATATGATTGTTAAAAGAAAAACTTTGGAGTCTTCTCCCTAGGAAAATGCACACATGTACATACATATCTTTCCTCATGAGCAGGTGTGAGGGGAACACTAGTACTCCTAAAAGCTGAGCCCAAAACCTTCAGTTTAAAACACCTGCCCTCAATAACCGTCATTTGCTTTTGTTTCTGTTTTGCAAAATGCCAGCCAATAATCAAGCATATCAGAGTGAAGGTACATCCAGCAATTTGCTAGAGGAGATCTGGGATGAAAGGAAAATAAAAGGAGCACATGACACAGGAGCTGCCTTTCAGGACTGAAGATCCACTTTCAAAGGCAAGGCACGCTTAGCAGAAAGAATAGATAGAAAGGTAGGGATTAGGACCTGAATTGCACAGGCAAGCTTTCAGTGATTCCTATGGTCAGGAGGGCAGAGTGTATCACTAAACAGGAGCATACCCAAGGCTTCCCGTGGGAGTAACTGCCCCTTTCAACAGGATAATCGTATGATTTATCCACTGAGCTGGGTCACATAAGAAGGGGGGATCCCCTCAGTACTGGAGTGAGGGGCAGGCCTCTGAACAATCCTCAGCACTGAGCAGTTATTTCAGAGCAAAGTTGTAGTCTGGAACTTGCCCAAGAAAACTGAGATGGATGGTCACCCAGGCTTTAAAGGAATGGTGAACTTGAACAAGGAACAAATGTAGTTTTCAGAGGTTCTGAGTAAGAATGTTCATCTTACACAGCAGCACTCTGGGGTAAGGAACATGCAAAGACTGGTGGTTATCACACTTACCCTGTTAAGCGGTCAAGCAGAGAAAAACTTAAGTCTAACTGGCTCCACCCACCACACACTAGTGGGAAGTGGGTGTGTTTTGGACTAATTACTCAACTTTTCTAGGCCTTGATTGCTACATTTGCTAAATGGGCACACATTGCTTTGTCCACTGATTTTCCACAGGACCAAATTTTTTTTTTTTTTTGAGACAGGGTCTCACTTTGTAGTTCAGGCTGGCCCTGAGCTCACTATGATGCCCAGGCAAGCCGCCGCGAACTCAGCAATCCTCCTGTCTCTGCCTCCCGAGTGCTGGGATTACAGGCGTGAGCCACCACATCCGGCATTGTGGTATGCGGCGTTGATTGTTGGTGGGCGTGTCTCCACGCCCAGCATTATATGTGGTTACTGGGGATCGAATTCAGGACCTTGCACTTGGGAGGCAGGCGCCGGAAACACTGAGCTAATCGTCCGGCTCAGGACCAAAATTTTAAAATGCATAATGGAGATGTCTCTTTGAATTCAAATGAGATATATGTGGAAGAGTTAGAGCTAAGAGTATTCTTCTCATAGATGTGGCTGGGAGGGAGTAGAAGCTCTAGAATAAGTCGGTTGTAATCTAGGACAGTCCTGGCTTCCAGCCCTCACAAGTCATCATCTGGCCAACTGGAAGGACCCACCTTAACCAAGTGGTCATGGAACTTGAAGGTCACTTAAGGTCAGTGAGTTTTAATTTTTTTGTTTTTAAACAGGGTCTTAGTTTATACTTCAGGCTGGCCCTGAGCTCACTGTGTAGCCCAGGCAAGCCTCGAACCCAGCAATCCTCCTGCTTCTGTCTCCCAAGTGCTGGGATCATAGGCTTGAGTCACCATACCCAGCATGGTGGTATGTGATACTAATTGCTGATGGGCGCAAGTCACCATGCCCTGTACTGTTGTATGTGGTTACTGGGGATTGAACTCAGGACCTTGAGCTTGCTAGGCAGGCGTTGGAACCACTGAATTAAATCTCCAACCAAAGTGAGTTTGAATTTTTGCCAAAGCAGAGGAAGTCACCCAGGAGAACATGTAGACTGAAGCAGGACCAAGATGGAAGCCAGGATATTTCCTGTGCTTTGTGGATGATTAAGAAGGAAAGAGGAGACACAGGGGAAGCAACTTTTCAGAAAGAAGAGGACAACAGAGTCAAATGTTTCAGCCCAAAAAGAAACTGGTTATCTTTGAAAGAGCCCTTAGTAAAGTGCAGGAGATAAAAGCCAAATTGTACACAAATTTGATTTAAAAGACTGCTTGGAAGTATATTCTGAATTTTTAAATAGTTTTTGAAAGACAGTCACAAAGAGGTTAGAGAAGCCCTGGTCCTGAGTGGCTCAGCTGTCTCTCCCATGCCTGCTTTTCCTGGATCCCAGGCTGGAATAGGGTAAGGAAGAAGAGTTGGCGGGGACAACAGGCCAAGATTCTGTGCTTGGTTAGGATATTAGTCGGGCTCCTGAACTTCCTCCTAGGCTCACTGATTCACTTCCAAGTAAAAGCCAGCTTTTTACTACAGGGGCAGCTAAGTCAGTCTAATGAGAGCCCCTCCCTCAACCCTCAGGCAATTTCTGACCACCCTGGTTTGTACGCTGAGCAAACTAGGATCCCCCTTACTCTGATGCTTCCTCTTAGCAATTTTCCATCCAATGACCCCGACCCTGTACCCTGTACAAATCCTCCCTTGTTTATGCTATATTTGGAGCTAAGCCCAATTTCTCTCCCACACTCTCGCCACGAGATAAATTTCATCACAGTGATAGAGTCGACCTGGATTGACCAGAATACAGCCTTCCTTAGGGCAGCAATGTAGCTCAGTTGTTGTACCTGCCTGGCAAGTGCAAGGTCCTGAGTTTAGGAGGAAAAAAAAAAAAAAAAAAAGCAGAAGGAGGCTTTCTTACTGTGTTTAACAAGTGCCACTAAATAATTTTTAACATGACTCAAGCCACAGAGACACTGACTAGCTTTCTCCTGCCACCGGGCAGTAAAGAAAATGTATGCTTCAGCATCCCACCAGCAGAAACTCTGGGGTGGTGCTCAGTGTCAAGAAACGCAAGGTTAATTATCCATCTATCAGGGAGAAGGCTGATAGGAACCATAGTGGTGCCAGGAGTCGCCGGAGTGAGAACTAAGGAGAAATGCCAGGGCTCCATCTGTCCATCCAACCTCAAGCTCCCTGGGGTAGAGGGAAGGATGAGTGTCCAGAGTTCGGACCTGACGGATGGGGAAAGCAGGTTTAGATCTGCAGAGCTGACACTTTCTGAAGGGCTTCTTCCTCTGACTGAGAGTTCTGACTCTCTAGGATGAGTGGTTCGGGGCTGAACCATTCTCCCGACCTCTCCTTGTTCTGCTGTCATGGAATAGTGGTTCTGATGTGTCTCCTTTCCAATTCCCCAACACTGGGGTTCGACTCTGTGTGTGTAAGTTTTGGTCTATTCCCCCAAAGAGAAGGGAGAAGTCTTCCCTTTCTCCAGGCTTCTAATAAAGTACCAAGAATCTTGGAGCAAGAGTGGTCATCTCAAAGTCTCAATAAGATTATCTATGAAATGGAAAAAAAAATATCCTCTTTCCTGGGTTTTGGCCAGAAACTTATGGGGTTCCTGTAAACCTCAGAGAAGACACTGACCATGCACAGGGGCCTGCGGTCACTAGAAATTTGCAGGTGTGATCTTCAACCTTTTTGGAAACTGAGGGTATGTAAAGGTGACAACAACAAAGTCCTCATTTCTGTTTAAAGAGTCCCCTGTCCTCTGCTGTTCAACGACTTATTGAACACACAGCCTTACTCATTATATTCTTTTCTTTTAGATACCTGTTACCCATGCAACACAGTACAGTTATAGCCATCATCATTATCTAAATAATATGTAGTTATGAGCGCTCATATGTCGCACAAGATGATAAGAATTTCAGTTCTCTGAGAAGGAAAGGAGAAAATAAGTTCAGCTAGGAGCCCACGCTATCCAAGTAGGAAGAAACAGATCACTCCTGGAAACAGCCAGCAGGCGTCCCAGGTGGTAGAGGGCACATCACACACCAGGTGACACATCTGTGTGCGGCCTGCCTGGAGCCTACTAGCTCAGTAGTGCTGGTCCTGCCTGAGGGGCTCCTTGAGGCTTCACGTGATCAGAAGCTCTGGGTCATAGGCTTGGTGTTCCCCTTCTCAGTCTGGAGCAGGTCACCTCACTTCCCAGGGCTTTGGCTTCTCAGTTCTCGTGTAACTGAAGATCATACTCTCTAAACAGCAAATCTCACGGGATTCCTATGAATATAAGCAAAGCATGTGTGTGACTATCCCTTCATGAATATGAAATACTTGGGAAATGGTAGTGGTGTGAGCATCGCTGCTAGTAACAACTATATTTGTCAAATACCTTGGGCCAAGTATTGATCATACAGTATCTCATTTAATCTTTCAAACAACCTTCTGGCATAATTAACTTTAATTGCTCCCATTAAATAAATGAGGAAAATGAGTCAGAGGGAGATCGTGCAATTTTCCATACTAATGCGCCTTGTTGATGACCAGTGTAGTATTTGAGACTGAGCCTAAAATATAGATTCCCCGTAGAGTGCTGCTGTCGTGTTTGGGCAAATTAGGCTACCATCCAGTCATCTACACACCTACTCCACTCTTTTTCTAAATGATCTAATTAAACTGGTACCTACTGATGTAACAACCCTATGTTGAGCCTAAAACAGTGAGAAAACTGAATATTGGAGAGAATGACCAAGAGGAAGCTACTGATGGGCCAGAACTGTTCCTGTCTTTTATTCTTTATAACAGGATCTGTGCTTTGCTTTCTTTCTGAAAAGGAAGGACAGCCCAGCCTTTTCAAGAGCCCAAGAGTCCTCCAGATTTCAGCTGAGAAAGTTAAGGGCTTGTTGTATGATTTGCTCAGTGCTGTGGGGCTGTTATGGCTTCCCCACAGAGACTTCAAACCAGAAGGTGATGAGGGGGTCAGCCCCAGAACTGGTGTGCGCACACACACACACACACACACAAGCACACTCATGCACACAAATGCAGTCTCTCCTTCACTATCAAATATGTGTGCGCACACACACGTGCACACACAGAAGCTATTCTTACACTTTCAAAAGGCAGAGGAACTGACTGCTGTCAGATAAAGATAAAACTCTGCAAGACTTCTTTTTAAGCTATCTGAAGGGAGAGAAAAATAAACAGTGCTGGATTCTAGGGCAGAATCTATATTGGTAAGAGATGGAGACACATATTCACCTCCCTGGTCTTAGGTGACTGGGATCTGAGGACACACAGCAGGTCACCATTCAGAACGTGGATTCTTGTACCTGAGTGGATGGCAGACAGCTGGACTCAATCTGACAGTGGATTTGGATGAGATTTATTGGTCACTTCCACAGCGGGAGGCTCATTCCTAAAGGTCTTAAATCCCCATGTTGACTACTTGACCTTTTAAACAAACTTGAAGATATGAGTCTGTGGACATTTAATTTGACTGATGCAAGGAGAAGAAATCCCACAAAGTATGATTTGGGGTTCTAATGCAAATTCTTACACTAAGTGACTGAGGCCTCTATAAAGTCCCATATGCTCTGGTCTGAGCATAAGCAGCCCACCTTAAGAGCTTCTCAGCCTTAGCACATTTTCACACTAGCTGTGTCACCAAAGGCAGATAAGACAAGAACTTCAGAAACTGGAGACTTAAAAAGAGGAATCACTCAACATCACCAGACTGTTAATGGGGAGCCCAGAAACAAGAACAGGTGTTTTATTTCCAGGTGTGCGACCATCCCTCTGCTGCATCCAGTGTGTCTCACAGTGCAGTTCGGAGCCACACAACGTGTCATCAGGCTGACTACCAGTCTGGGTCTTCTGAGGACCTGTCGGTCCTGGCACATCACTCTCCTCCCTTTGCAGACCTCTTTCACTGTCTTAGTCTGCAGATGTGTCTGAGGAGGATGAATTGTGGTGGTGGTGATGACTAGGGATGTATATGCGGTCTGACCCACAGTTTCTGTCTGCCTAAAGTAATGGGTTAAATGCTGTTCAAGATGAACCCCAGCTTGATGGGAAAGAACCCTGTGCCTGCTATGGCCAGGGAGTAGGAAGTGTTATCTATCAGGCTATTCCAAGTCCTCATAACGTGTGACATTCTTGAGTTTGAGATTTTCACCTCAACAGAAAACCCAACGCACAAACATGAAGTTTCACACAAACATGAAGTTTAACTTCCAAGTTCATTGGTCACTGTTGGGCTGTTTTCCAGGTACGATTTGAAGGTTTGACAGGAAACGTGCAGTTTAATGAGAAGGGCCGCCGGACCAACTACACCCTCCATGTGATTGAGATGAAACATGATGGCATCCGGAAGGTAAGACCACCTTTGAACCGTCTTCAGGACCATGGGGACCAAGCAGGACTCTGGCCAGAACTGAGGGCCCTAAGAGCCAATTGTGCCTAAGCTGCACCTCTGAAGACACTGAGGCATTCACTGTGGGCTCTGCACTTGGGTCTGCTGCTAGCCAGTCAGGACTTGGTGAAGGCAGGTCCCTTCTCCAAGAATGAATTCACTCACTTCCAAAGTGAAGATTACAACCTTTTGCAAAGGGGAAAGAACCAAGAGACAGAGGAAGGAGAAGGGGAATGGCATGTCAAAAGATGTGTCATGTACATTTATCAACTTCCCACAGTGCATGTGATCAGTATATACCACAAACATGTATTAATTTAAAAAATTAAAATCCCTGAACCTGGAATTTAGCTCACTGGTTCCGGTGTCTGCCTGGCAAGTGCAAGATCCTGAGTTTGATTCCCAGTAACCACAAAACATAGCGCCAGGTGTGGTGGCTCACACCTGTCATCCCAGCACTCGGGAGACAGAGGCAGGAGGACTGCTGGGTTCGAGACTTGCCTGGGCTACAGAGTAAGTTTGGGGCCACCCTGAACACAAAGCGAGACCTTGTCTCAAAGAAGATAAAAAAAGAAAAGAAAAGAAAAATTAAAGTCCCCACTTCTGACATAAGGCACTTGTAAAAATGCAAGGAACAGAAAAAAATTTGAAAATATAAATGAGAGAGACGTGAACAAGATGCTTTGCCCTTTATGAAGGATCCTGAAGAATTTAATAATGTTTATTAATGAATCTGCGGCTGTTCTAAATGTGTTTACATTTCCTCCCTTTTCCATACAGAAGTTATAGTGAAAAATACAGTTGTGTACATATGAATACATATAAAAATATAGATGTGCATGCATACTAAAATTTTTAAATAACATACAAATCCTTGTGATAAGACTCAGAATTTCACCAGATCCCATGTGATGGAGCCTCTGCCAGCTTTCTCACGTTGGCCCTTGACACTCTTTTCCTCCCCCAGCACTGGTGGTTGTGAATGCCTTTGCCTCTCCTCTGCTGGGACTCTCTCCACCTAACTCTTTTCTGCCGGGCCAATCCCTCCTCAGCCTTCAGTGGCCGCAGCCAATGTCATTGCCCAGAGCAGCCTTTCCTGGCCTCTCACTATATCTCATGGCAACCTCTACCTCTGTGTCAGTGGCCTTCATCACGTCTAATTTCTTGCAGTGGCACATTGCAGTGATGAACAGGCACTGGACCAGGTGGTCCCGAGTGAGTTAGGGTGTCCCCAGTCTGTGAAGAGCTCTGTCGTCATGGATAGGGAAGCCTGGCTTAACCACTTCCTAGTCCGCCAAAGCCCCAGCTTTCTCATGAGATAAATGGGGATCACCAAGCTAATGTGAACTCATAGGCTCCTTAAAAGAACTAAATTGCTGCCAGGTGTGGTGGTTCACACCTGTAATCCCAGCACTCAGGAGGCAGAGACAGGAGGATTGCTGAGTATGAGGCTTGCCTGGGCTCCATAGTGAGCTCAGGGCCAGCCTGAACTACAAAGAGAGACCCTGTCTCAAAAAAAAAAAAAAAAAAAAAAAAGAACTAAATTGCCTACAGTGTGCAGAAGTTCTAAGTCCTGGGTCTGGTACATTATTGGTTATAATGCTCTCTATGGCTGTTTCATCAAATATACTTGCCGCCAGCAACAAATAGCTGTTTAAATTTAATTTTTAATGAATTGAAATGTAACAATCAGTCCCTCAGGAGCATTTGTGCCATCAAGTGTACGGTAGCCACACAGGCCAAATGGCTTCCAAATCACTTTCTGTCTCACAGTGGCTAGTGGCTTCTCCTCCACACAGATGTAGAGCTTATCCATCATCACAAAACACTTGTCAATGGCTCTGGTACCCTGTAATCTTCAGCTCTCAGAATCTGTCCTCTCTTTTCTATTAGTGATAGCCCCCTTCTTCTTCTTCCTCCTCTGTCTCAACTGGTCCCATCCATCCATTGAGACTATGTTAGCTTCCTGTTGTTGCTGTAATAAATCACTGCAAACACTGACTCAAAACAGCCCAAATTTATCACCATGCAATTCTATAAGTCTCCCTGATCTAAAATCAGCATGTCAGCCAGCCTGCAATCCTTTCTACAAGCTCCAGGACAGACTCAGTTTCTTTACCTTTTCCAACTTTGTCCAGAAGCTTCCCACTTTCCTTGGCTCAAATGACCCTCCTCTAGCTCCAAACCCAGCAATGTCACACCCCTGGAATTCTTCTACTGGTTCTTCTTCTCCCTGACCACAGGGAGAGGCTGTCTGCTTTGAAGGATGGACTACTTAGGCTGGTCCCATCCAAATCATACAAGCTAATTTTCTTAGCAAAGGTTGGTAAACTTAATTACATCTGAAATGTACGTTTTGCCACATGCAGTAACATGTCCACAGGTTCTGCACATTAGGACATAGATACCTGAGCCGAGGGGTATTATTCTACCTCCCACAAAGCCCAAGTTTAAATGGCTCTCTTTCTCCAAATTTTCCCAACAAGCAGTAGCCGTTTCTTGTCCTCTCATGTTCCAAGCATGCCTGACCCCACCACAGCATCACCACATCCTCCCTCGTTCTGATGGCTGCTGGCACATCCCGTGCTCTTCCTAGACTGGAAGCAGCGCATTTCCCACCTTCTGCTGGGTACACTTTAGTGTTACACTACAGTAAGCTCCCTACTTGCTTCACTTTTCAGCAAGTACCAAGAAAATGTACCCTATTAGGCTGTGAATGGAGCTTCCAGAAGCATAACTACTTTTCAGCAAAGCTTTGGCATGTTGACTATGTGAGGACACTCTCTGGGGACACATGGACTGTGAATAATGAGCCTCCAGAAATGGCCCAAGTCTGAGTGTACTTTTGTTTTCCTGCCCTTTAACTCTTTCTCCTAGAGAAAACATGTGCTGAGCCTCTTGACTCTTACAACTCCCAATTTCTACACTATAAGATGGAAACAGACCACGTTTGCATTAGCACAATTTCATTACTCAGCGAACAGTGCCTGAGACCTATGGCAAATGTCAAAGAGGAAGCACATGACTGGTATCTGGAAAATACCAAGAGGGCTTTCTTATCTCTTTCAAGCATTTTGTTCTTCAATATGCTTGTGAAGAGTATCAGCCTAAACAATGCAGCCCTTTTTCCAGATGAATAAACTTGAGGTGGAGAAGTATAACGGGCTGCGTTATGTCTCAGAGTGAGCTGTGGCTAAATGAGAACTTACTTTGGGCTTCTGAATCTCTACCCCTTGCTCATGTGCCAGAGCTATTGACAAGGCTGAGTGGATCCCAGTGACAAAATTGGGACATCTGATGACTAAGGACTGAGAGGAGCAGCTCAGGGAAAATTTCTGCCCCTGAGAGGCCCATCAGCTATGACTTCCTCCCCAGGTCATCTTCCTTTCAGATTCAGAGGGCAGGGGAATCATGTCCTGCCTTGCAGATGAAACCATAGATGTTACAGCTTTTTGTAGAAGATCTGGAGCAGGCAAGCAGGTTGCTCATAGAAAGAAAAGTGCTGACCATGAACCTAGCTGTCCCTCCAAATCCTCAAAATGGCCTTTTGTCCTCAGGCAGGAAATTAAAAATATATATGCATTCCTATTCCCTGGTGATATGAATTGGTATTTCTGTACAATGCATGGAACAGCTGTGTGTCACAATTAAAATATGAATGTTGATCTGGATTTTCCTCTCTGTGGCTGTGAAATGGTTTCAAATACTGCTACAATCTTTCCTACACATCAATGGTTGACTGTATAATCCACTACGCTACCTACTAGTAATGTAACAACTAAGAACAAAAAAAGAGACTGATACCTGAGTGGCCATTTTCCAGCTCTGTGGCCTTCAGTGTGTCTCTTAGCCTCTTTAGGTCTTTAACATAATTGAGAGAAGGAGTTGAACAATCCCTAATTCCTTTCAGTCTGACCCTTGGATGCCCCTGAAAAATGTTCTGGGATATCACCTTCCCAGCCTCGCTCCAATAATCACATTGCCCCCTGTGGGTGGGACTTCAGCTTCCTCTACAGAAACAGAGTTAAGGCCTTTATCACTGGACACACTACTCTTTGGTGTGAACTTCTCCCATTACTACTCCTTGGTCTAGGGGTTCCAGATCTTTGAGTTGACCCTAAACTTTTCCCACAGACTACTGGTATCCTTCTTATCTCTTCAAGACCTTCTCTTCGTTAAAAATGTCTCACAAGTGGAGGATCTGTAATAAAAATCACTGGTTCTTTGGAGGCCTGGCTTTAAAAAATCCAAATTCCAGAGTCTCAGTCACTGGGAATTCTGCTTTAGAAAAAAAGAGGACCAGTGATCTGTACTTTTAAAGCTTTTTCCCCAACCTGAGTGGTCTCACAGCTCAAATGGGTTTGGTGGGAAACATAGGCTAAGCGGTGAAGAGCTGGGGTTGTAGGGCCAGGTAGACCACAACTTAAGTCGGCCTTATTCTGTATAAGGTGCATTATCTCAGTCAAGTTATTTAGCCTCCATGAAGCCATCTGTAAAAGAGGAAAAATACCCTTTGCCTCATAGGAATGATGCAGGATTAAATGAGACAGTTCCCATTACTCCCACTGTAAGCATCACAAAAATGGCCCCTGACATGCAATGGACATTCAGCTCATGCTTTGTTTCCTTGCTCATCTGTTTGTCTTATAAACTACCTTCTATAGGCCAGAGTCTATGTCAGCGCTGAGTTTCAATGAATCTGGCCATGCAAGTCAATAGGATGGATAAATCAGCAAACAGAACTAACTGAATAGCCTTAAAATCCACAAGCAAATGGCTGTGCTTTATTTTTCAGATCCCAGGGCCATTTTTAAACTTACTTTCCAGTGACTAAATCCTTTCTTAGAATACGGGCTTAAACATTCTTTGTGATAAAGGGATCTGACTTTCAGAAAATCAATTCTTCCACATCTGTGCCTTCAGGCCTTTTGCTCAATCAGCCTCCTAGCAAAGGAATTTCTCAGATCCTCCAGACCAACTAGTTGTGTTGGTTTCAGTGAACATTATGCAGCCTTACCTGATGTGCGTAGTAAAAACAAGCTGTGCTATAGTGAGAAAACTTTGCTGATCTGCAGGTCTATACCTTGCCCACTCGTGTGCCAACATAACTTGTGGGCATCTGGATCCAGTTTGACATCCCACTGAAATAACTGTTCTCTGGATACATATCCATTGTAAAGTTTGGGAGATGGAGTTTCCAGGATCAGTGCTGCCTGTACTGCAGCTAAATCCTAGGAAATCCCATTTGGAGCTATTGTTTATCAATAGAGTGCTGATTTAAGGATCCATCTCTGGACGAAATACCTTGTCAAATTCAGGTTGAATCTCAGGTTCTCATAAACAGCTGCCCACAGGCAAACAGCAAAGAAAAGTCTCTATTATTCGTCAAGGGACCAGAATTGTTAATTTAACTGTCTTGGCTCAACACTATTGACTCCATACTTGTTTTTGGCCCTGACTGAAGCCAACTACTCCTTTCAAATTGATTTCAGTCCACTAACTCTGTCCTGAGTTTGCTCCTGCCAGTTCTGACCCCACATGTAACTCGGGAGTGGAAAGACTAGACAGGGAAGAAGACAAACTGGCCTGAATTTCTGCTGATATCAAAAGTAATCTTCTCAAGTCCCAAAGGATTCATAGCTCTCCAGCTCATCTGCCCTCTGGGAGTTATGCTTTCAATCCTGACGTTCAATTTTGGACATAACAAATCACATCTTAACTCCAAGACAGACCTTGATCAACAGCTTCTCTCCATTTCTATTTGCTAACCACAGTGACCTAACTGCTTTTCCCACCTCAACCAGTAGCTTGCTTAGCATTTATGGGCCCTGCTGTCTACCTGAGTCTTGCCCATCTAAACAGGCCACTTTTGTACCACAAAATCTTGGAAATAAGACTCAAACATTCATCAAAGTTTATTGCTCCTCTGCTTAAAAACTTTCACTGGTAGGAAAATAAAGGGCGTCCCCTGACCTGGGCCTTCAGAACCCCGGACAATAACTCTTGCCTTTTTCTCTAGGCCATCATTCTGCCTCTACTCTGGCTGTTGTTGCTGTTGTTCCTTAAGCACTTCAAGCCCACTCTCTCCTTGGGGCTTCATGTCCTTCCTTCATCTGACAACCTCCATCACTACGTTCTCAAGAGCTGTGTTTATCCCTGGCCTATGGGTCTCAGATTGAGCTCAGCTACCTTGAAAAGACTGTCGCTGACCATTCTAACGAACCTCCCACTCACCCAGCACAGTCACACCATCCTGTTTTATTTTCTGTCATGGTGCTAACCCCTTCTGATACACTGCTGTTGGTTGGTTGATCTAAATTGAGGTTGGAAAACTTCAGCCTGCAGGCCGGATGCTGCTCACCACCTGTTTTTATACAGCCCATAAGCTAATGGTTTTTACATTTCAACAAACACTTGAAATAAATTTTCAAAAGAGAGTATGGCATGTGAAAACTATACAAAATTAAAGTTTGTGACCATAAATAACCGTGTTTTTGGAACACAATCATGCTCATCTGTTTATATAGTATCTATGGCTATCTATGGCTCTTTCTGTATTGCAACAGCAGAGATGAATAGTTGCCTCTTAGGCTGAATGATGTGTAGAACCTGAAGTACTTATATGCCGATTCTTGGCCTATTTCCCTCTTCTTTGTTTCTTTGCCACCCTTAAGTCCGTTTTCTACTGCTATAACAAAACACCATGCATTGGGCAATTTATAAAGAAAAGAAATGTATTTATCATAGTTCTGGATCCTAAGAAGTTCAGTATCAAGATTCTAGCATCCTGTAGAGACTTCTTGCTGTATTATCACATGGTGGTAAGCATCATAGCATGCAAAGAGAGCTTGCTCTTAAAACAAAGCCATTCCTGCTATTACCCATCACCAAATAATAATATTAGTCATTCATAAAGATGGAGTCAGTAGCAGCTTTAACTCATTTATAAGAGTTGAACCTCATGACCTGATCACCTCTTAAATGTCCCATCTTTCCACCAATCACAGTGCCAATTACCTCTCAAAATCAATTGTAGTGATGACATCCAAACCACAGTACCATGAAATGTCAGATTTCTAGAAGAAGAAACCCTGTTTTTATTATTTATTATATCTTCAGTGCCTAGCATATACTGAGATATAGTAAAGCCATGAAATAAATGGTTATTTATTAAATAAGTATGGCATTCATTGAGTGTTGCTGGAGAATCAGGGGGGATACTTCTCTGTCCTATATTTTCATTGATCTGCCAGTAAGTAAGAAGAAACATTCACCAAATTCAATGAAATAGCACCTCAAGCAGAACTCAGATAAAGTTACACATAAACTTATTAACTTCAAATCCTTTAAGTACCTTAGTTTAGACAACTCTAGGCACTGTAACAGATTAAACTCTGAAATTTCAGCTCTTTAATACAATAGAAGTTTATTTCTTGTTTACTCACTGAGTAGTTTTTGGCCTGAGGCCTCTGGCCAAGACTCTGGATTATGAAGGTGCCACTGTGTACTACTATGCTTTCAGGCTCTGTGGGGATTTATGGCTGTCAACAGTTGGTAAGCAGATGGGGAAGAATGAAAATGGAAACTGTGCTTGAAGATTTTGCAGAGTCAGCCTAGAAGTGATGAGCATAACTTGAATTGTATTCCCACTGCCCAGAAGCCAGCAATTTGGTCTAACGAGATGCAAAATTTAGTTTCTGGTTACAAAGCCACTGCTCACCAACATCTGTACATTACAGAGAGATCACTTTGTATTTAGCTAGTTGTCTTTGCCATCTACTTACTTTTCAACTTACTTTCAGAATATCTGATCATAAGTGATTTCATTTTTGGAAATCAGGGCCTATAGTTTTAAAGGCAAACTGGAGACATCAGTGTATAAATTCATTGCAATGACTACAAAGTAGATCAGGTGAATTTTTGTTTCCATGACCACCACATTTGAACTTCAGCCAGTGTTTAAAAAAGTGTGACATAGCATCTAGACTCATTTGCTATATTCAAACAATCTTTAGAGGTAGATGGAAACAGAAGATCAAAAATTCTAACTGGCCCCAGGAGGAGACCTCTCACTGTCAGAATTGTTTCAATCCTCTTCTGAATCGCAGCTGCAGTCTCACCAAACTACTAACTCTGATTTACTTCCCAATAGAATCAAAGTTCCTGTGTATCCTCTGTAGAGAATCAAAGGGCTATATGTTAATCCAATCTGTTTCCCTAAGAAAGAAACTGGTTTTCATCTTCAGTGTGCAATGTCTCTTCAAATATCTTTGCCAGGTTTCTTTTCATCAAATTCTAAAACTAGGTTTCTCAGTTTACTACCTTATACAGGGAATTAGCATGAGTTCTGGCATCAAGAAGTCTTTACTAGGTGGGTATGGTGGCTCACGCCTATAATCCCAGCACTCGGGAGGCAAAGACAGGAGGATTGCTGAGTTCAAGGCTTGCCTGGACTACATAGTGAGCTCAGGGCCAGCCTGAACTACAAAGAGAGACCCTGTCTCAAAAAAAAAAAAAGAAGAAGAAGTCTTTACTAACCCTAGAAATATTTTTGTCCTGTGAAATTAGCAGTAAAATAAGTTAATTCTTAATAATTAACTATCATATTAGTTTTTAATACAAAAGTAGTTATAAATGAGCCAAGCTATACAACCTATTTTATAGATACTGATTTAACATTAATTCTGTGCTAGCTTTGAAAGACCACTATCCATCACAATTAATTTCTTCTAAGCTATGTAAATCTAGAATATACAGATGCATCTTGGGGTTTTTCTATATTTTATCAAAATAATTTGAAAATTTAAAGCAGATTTTGTGATTTGTTTTAACCATTTACCCTGGGACATTCTGTATGTAAAGAAAGGCCAGATTGACAAATGAGTTTGGAAATTCCTTGAACTATATGCAATACTTTTTTGGAGATAGATAGTATTAAATAGCAAACCACAAACTGAAATGCATCATGGTTATAGAAATTTATTAGCCTCCAACAAGGCATCACCATAATAAATACCATTCTTCAGTGTGCCAATGATTTAATATGAATTAACAAAGTCTATGCACATTGTCATTCACACATCAACCCATTTAGACTTTACCACAGCCCCATGAGACAGGTACTATTTGTATGCCTCTATTCTACCGATTAGTAATCATGGCCTATGGAATCAAGTAACTTGCCAAACCACATAGTTGGTATTAGGAAAGACTATCTCTTAAAACAGATCTACTTGAGGCTAAACTAATTTCTTGACCACTGAGCCCCTTTCCAAAAAAAAAAAAAATACTGCTTAATGCACTGTGTATTTTAGAGGAATTATTTGTTACTCAGATGAGATCAGACACATTCAGAATTATTTGTTGATCAAAGGAAACAGCTGCCTCTCTTCTAATGGTTTTGAAGTTTAAGTAGTAACAGCTAAACTTACAACTGTGAAGAGAGAAGAAGAAGGAAGAAAGAGAAGGAGAGTGAAGAGAAAGGAACAAAACCTCCTAAGAATCATTTAAGGAGGGAAATAATAATATCTAGCAACCATGCTCCCAACTTTATTCTGATTTTATCAAACAATCTTACTTTTATGCTTCATGAGAGGTATCTACACTGGACTCTCTACCACTCATCTCCTTAACAACTTAATATTATGTATCACATCATTAAATCACTCTAAACCTACATTTTCCCATTCATAAAACAGAAAAATAATCTGTACTCTGCATAATATAAGGATCAAAAGAGTTAAACATGAAAATACTTTGGGGATTTTTTTAAATATAGGAAAAAAAAAACAAGTACACATCATGGAATACTAGCTAGTCATTTTAGACATTTATTATTTGCCCAGAGGGCTCTTTGTCAAAAGCAACTCTTAAGGGAAATCTCAATATTGGAAATACATAAAAGCATACCTGACAGCTGGAGCTGAATGAGGAACCCAGAGACCCCTTCCTCTTTCCTGAGCCATCCTCACCATTCCTGAAAGTGGAGAAGGTTTCTCTCAGGCCCTCTATGGTCCCCCACAGCACTGCCTGGGCCAAGTGAGGGGGTTAGACTGCAATGGTCTCTGTGTGAAATGAAGGGTTGATGAAATGCTTTGCCAGGCCTTTTTCCATAGTGACAACACTGTGGAAATCTAAGTCTCTGGTTCTTGTGTCATTAGAAAGAGACGCTTCCTTCCACATGGACTAACAGCCTCACACATCAACAACATCATGACATGCTTGCCCTGAGGTGAATGTAAACACAGATCCTGAGAGACACACCTGCCTCAGGCCTCCGAGCTCTCTTAGAAACAACAGGGTGCATGGATTCCATTATGGGTCACAGCTGTCTGGTTCATTCTCTCCTTACACCGTTGTAAAGTGATTGTCTGTGAAAGTGTGTATGGGGCTTCGACAAGGACTTTAGGAAGAGCAGACTTGGATCTTGTCCCCAAGGGCCCTCAGCACCACAAAGACATGGACACAGACATCAGCTAGACTATGGGCTTCTCCTGGGTATGGACATCCGGCCCTCAAGGCTTGGCTGGCCAACTGCTGGAGTACAGGGGCCTGGCACAGAGTCAGCTCCTTAGATCAGATCTTGGCTCAGAGCCTGGTTCCATGGCTCTTTCAAGGCACAAGGAAAGTTACTATACTTCTCCACCTCATGGTTTCTACACACTTAAAATGGGGAAGACAACTGGCTTACCTTGTAAGGTTTTAGGGTTGAGAAGAACAAAACATAAAAAGCACACAGATGAGCACCTGAACACAAGAAGCATTCACTACATGATAACTGATAGGATTGTAGGCCGAGGAAAGGAGCCTCTTAGCATGGACATCCTTGTGGTAAAAAGCAGCTACTGGAGACTAGTGGCCAAGGTTCCAGGCCCAGCTCAGCTACTTTCCAGCTGCACCATCTTAGACAAGTTAGTGGCCTCCATTAAACCAGAGGAAAAGGAGCAAAACCGTGAAGCATTCATTGTGTGACAGTAAGAACGCTACCAGTGTTGGCAATTATTACCATTGCTGATTCCTGGGAGACCACAGCAAGCACAGCCAATCTCCCACTACTGGGACTAGGACAGACTTCAGATGTCAGTGACACTGGACCTGACCAAGCTAGCATGTACTGTGGCTCTTAGGGAGCTGGAGCTGAGTTCTGGCTGCCAGCTGACTAGCTTGTGTTCCTCCTTTGCACTCCTAAATGTCCTCCCTCTCTCCTTTCATTTATTCTGTCAACAGAATAATCATGAAACAAAATATGACTGTTTACATAGAGATAAAAAGGATGAGGGGAGGGAAGAGGAGAAAGGAAAGAGAAAGGAGAAGAAGATGAAACAGCAGTATAGGGAGCCTACCTTCAGGGGTGGGTGACTCCGTGTGTGTGTGTGTGTGTGTGTGTGTGTGTGTGTGTGTGTGTGTGTTTTCTGTTGTCTCCATCCTTCCATGACTCATGCTGCCTTAAGGACACAGACTCCATTATTCAGCCTGGTCTTCAAAGCCCCTGCCACTCAGACCCAAGCACCCGCTGCCCTGCTGGCCTCACCCTATCTGCTACCCAGGACTGTTAGAGCCTGTGCATTTGCAAGTCCCTGCCTTTACACCTCACCTCGTATTCTTCCTCATCTAAAATGCGTGGGCTTTCCCTTCCCTCTGTCGTGACCTGAACGCCTGCCCCCTTCTGCTGCCTTCTAGCCTACAAGGTCCCACACTTGACATTGCTCCTCTGAACTCCAAAGCTAGCTCATTTGTCAGGACTTGGTTTGTGTACGCATGTGCTTCGTATCCTTCTGAGTGTGTCCTCAGAGCAGGGCAGCCTCTCAGACCTCTCTGCGTCTCTCTCAGTCCTGCCACACACCACTATGAATTTCCACTCGGAGCCTTACATGCAGTAAGGATTATATTCACTGAAAGACCTCAGAAAATAAAATCAAGATTCACAAGCTACTGATATTCGGAAAACTAATGTTGAATCTATTAATCTGACCATGATTTATGTGTATTGTTATGTGTTATATAGTATAATTGTTAAAAAGAAAGATATAAAGGATAAAATCATTATCCTGGGAGGTTAAACCTAGATGGAAAAACACAGATGAACTTAAAAGAAAGTAAAAGGAATATAACATTTAATTATATGATTCTATCTATAATTCATAATGAGTTCAGGAAAAGAGAGGGTCTTGGGCAAGTGGAGAGTTTTGATCCTGGTTACCAACTGCAGGGAATGAAGTCCCAAGTCCCGGCTTCACTGTAAAACAGAGCTTAGCTGTGTAACCCTCACCATGCAGAAGGGGCAATTTCCTGGCTGAGCTCATCACTGGGAGGATTTTCACGGGGGGGCAGTGTGGGGGTAGGTTGAGCTGGGTAACCTGGAAAGGAACTTGCCTCTAGTTGTTTCTGTCTACTAATGTCTTAAAGACTGTATTCCCCCTGGGACACAGAGCTGTGCTGTCTCTAGGGTTGCTGGGTGGTCTGAGGAATCTGGTTTGCTTATATTCCTGCCTTCTCATTCACAGATTGGCTACTGGAACGAAGATGATAAGTTTGTCCCTGCAGCCACTGATGCTCAAGCTGGGGGAGACAACTCAAGTGTTCAGAACAGAACATACATTGTCACTACCATCCTTGTAAGTTCTCCCTCCTCCCTCAAAGCTACTGAGGAGTCCACCAGACAGCACAAGCCATCTCCACACGGAGGGAGAATGGGTTACTCTTCTTACCAAACAGTGCCAGGGAGTGGTAAAAGGATTGCCCTGCCTATGAGAGGTTCTGAACTTTCACTCAGCATCTCTTAGATTTAGTGTTTGTCTCATTTTTTATCCATGGCTAAGCCACACAGGAGCTTACTTAAGTTCTATTTGTCTTTCCTTCAAAGGTATTCTTTTAAAAGATAAGATAAAAAAAAAGATTCCTTACAACATAATTTGAAAGGCTGTGCATCCTCTCAATGGTGAAATATTGTTATTTTAACACATTGTGCTTTCTTAACCCAAGAAACGTATAATGGGGGCTAGAAATTCAGAAATTTGTTTAGAGACTTCCCCAGTGTTAAGTGATGCTGGTGATGTCCTCCTCTGCACAGCAGCCTTCCTTGCCCATGGGTAAAGCCATAAACCACCTTCTCCATCTCCCACTTTCCCTACCAGGAAGACCCTTATGTGATGCTCAAGAAGAACGCCAACCAGTTTGAGGGGAATGACCGCTATGAGGGCTACTGCGTCGAGCTGGCTGCAGAGATTGCCAAGCACGTGGGCTACTCCTACCGTCTTGAGATCGTCAGCGATGGGAAGTACGGAGCCCGAGACCCCGACACCAAGGCCTGGAATGGCATGGTGGGAGAGCTGGTGTACGGAGTAAGTTCTTCCCATGCGGGGATATGAGGCCAAAGACGGAGAAAGCTTCTGGGAAGCTTTGGTGGCTGGAAAGCATTTGGTATCTGCACGGACCTTTACTATTCATGTGATCCCATGACTATGGCTGCACTGCACTAACAAGTCAGGCCCAACCCTTCGTCTTAAGACGTGCTTCTTCAGGTTCCTGGTCCCAGCTCCTTCATACACACTCAGTGTCTTGCCACTTCAGTTGGTCATTGTCTAACACACATGATAGTGTAGCTCCCAGGTCCTTTTTCTCAAGGCAAACTTCTGAGTTCTCATTTCCCTTGAAGTTCTGTGTGACTTCCGGGGTGTCTGTTTCTTCCCTTGCACCAGGTGAACTTGGAGCCACCCTACCGTTCTAGTCACTTGCTCCTGTTCTTCCTCTGAGGCAACTTCTGGTTCAGCCAAACTGCTTTTCGCTCAGCCTCTTCTTTAGAATGCTCCCTACCATTCTCCACTTCTAAAATCCTCCTCCCAACTTTGCTGCAAACCTTGCTTACCTTTGCCTAGATGTCTTCTTTCTCTCCAAATTAGGTTTGAGCTTTCCTTCACACTCTCCTTGCTTTTTCCCATAGAATTTAGCTTTATGTAGTTCACTCTGCCTTCTGTAATCGTGAACTGTGTGATAGAGGGAGGTCTACTCTGACTTGTTTTTTACTCACCACACTTTGAGTAACTCTATCCACAGCTGCTATAAAAACCTCAATAAACAGAAGCAATTTTGAGAAGCCACTGACATTATTTTCAATTGTAGGGAGTTATTAAAAAGCAAACACTCACCAAAGATCTACACATTTTATTGGGGTAGAAAAGATGTGAGAGAGAAACTTAGCACAGACTCAAGGAATCTGAGTCACACAGTTCACACAAGAGGCAACGTGGGTTTTTCTAGCTTCCAAGAAAGGAACTTGGAAAGAGGCCACGTAGAAATAGAAAGAGAGAAGGGCAGCCCAGGAACTTCTAAAGTATTTTTTAAAGGATGGTGGTAGAAATAAGCAAGACATGCGAGTAGAGTGAAAAAACAGCCTGTGGCCTTGGGCCTGGGTTAAGGGGGTGTCAGGGACAGGGTGAAGCAGGAACTGACTGGGAGAAAGGTGGGCAGGATCAGGGAGACTGGGAAGAAGGGTGAGGAAGGTATTAGAGTAGGAAATGCCAAAAGGCGATGGGAATCCTGCTGCCATGTGCAGGAAAGAGGCTACAGTGGCTTCTAAAAACTTTAGGCTGGCCTTAGAGCTAAAGTTTATGTGGAGACCCAGGTTAATGTTAAGTGCCAGGCAGAAAAAAGCAATCACTTAGGAGGACTATCAGGGCAAGAGGAGGTAAAGCACTCCAAGAGATACATAGAGAATTCAAAACAGAGAAAGACAGAGTAAAGAAAATATCCCTCAGGGAAGCAGCTTTTGAGGTGGCCTGTGAAGGCAGTTAATAGGGTGAGGAATGGGATGTGCTTCTCCCCTTTCTTCACCCTTCCCTGCCTCTCACTCTGGAAGCTCTGTAGATAAAAAACAGATACCTGGGTGGGTCATGCTGCATCTGGAGGCTGGTTTCCATGGGAACTTCCACTATGCTCTTAAGGTCATCCCCATGGCAACTGCTGCAAACTTTTCACCTTCTCCAGCACTCATCTTCACCTTTACCTCATGTAATGCAGCTGCCTTAATGAAAAGCCTCTGATCTGGGAAGAAGAACAGTCTGATCATCCGGGCGATGAGCCCCTTCCTGCTGGGCCTCCATGGCAAGCCATAGGCTCATCAGCTCTGGACAAACTGGACTGACCCTTGTGCATCTAAACTGTTCGGATCATCCTCTGTCTTCCCTCACTGAGCATGTCCCTCTGTCCACCAAAAACTATTTTCCTAAGACTCCATGATGGGCTCAATTGGCTGTTATTTTTCTCCATATCACTTCCCTTCATTTTTCTGTTTCCCTGAGAAAGAATAAAGGACGTAAGGAAAATATTCTCAACCACAAATTACCCATGCAGTGAGGAAAAAGTCATAGAGAAGTCCCTAAATTTACTGTTTCTGTGCTTCATAAATAGCTGCCACCCAGTCTCTTTTTATCTTCCTTTTGCTCCCTGCTGCTTTTATCAACAGTGCTAGCAGTAACATGTCATTGGATAGTACATTTCCAATGCCATGCTAAATACTTCACTTATTTTCTTTCACTAATTCTTCAGATTAGTCCCATAAATTAGATAAGATGATTTTTCCACATTGTATAGGTTAAGGACACTGAGCCCTGGTGAAGTTATATACTTGGCAAAAGGACAGTCAGCCAGTAATAGCAAAGTCATAACATGTTGCTCTCCTTTTTTTTTTTTTTTTTTTTTTACTCTACCTTATTACCTTCTCCTGCTACAGAAGCATAGCATCCAAATACTGACCTGTAAAGCCAATACAAAGTGAGAACAGACCTTGGTGTTTCCAGCTAGGAAACAGGTTAAACAGCAGAAACACCAACAAGGTTACTGCTCCTCTCATGTCTGCATCTATGTGTCTTTTAGAATAATTCTTTCTACCTTTTGTCTTGATGAAGCAGAGAAAAGTAGGCTTTGCATCAGACACCTAGATCTGAGTTCTAACAATGCCAGCTCCCTGGCTGCAGGGTTTCTGCAAGTTACCAAATGCTTCCAAGATAATCTTCCTGAAAGGTCCACAGTGAATCCTTTATGGCAGAAATTGCTGGGAGGGGTCCACTGTGGCCAGGCCTGACTCAGAGTAGATCTCCACCCCCAAATGATTTATGCACTTCTTGCTTTTTTTCTGCCATTGAAGCTATGTTCTACGTTCTCGTGTTTTTCTCCTGGAACCATGTCACTTTAGCATCTAGATCAGAGGTCCTTGAATGTGGACCCTCGACCAGCAGCTTCAGCATCACTGTAACCTTAGTAGAAGTGCAAAGTCCCACATCTTGTCCCAGACCCACTGAACTAGAAACTCCACCGCACTGTTCGGAGCAGCCCTCCCTGTGATCTGATGTGCCCTTGGTTTATTAGCCATGTCCTGCGATGTCCATTCAAGAAAATAATTCTGAGTTCCCTGGAAACAGTTACACTCCACAGTATTCTCAAGTGATTGAATATCTCTGACTCTCACAACAATCCTATGAGATAGGTAAAACAAGAACTACTATGCCTTTTGCAATGAGAGAGTTGATGTCCATAAAACCAAAGTGTTTCAGTTGAAGCTACGTGCCCAGAGTTATGGAGAAGAGAAGCCCAATTTTACATCAGTTCTTCCTTGACCAGTCTGTTGAAGTGTTGCTAACTATCTCACTTGATGGAAATCAAGTGCTGGGTCAAACAAACAAAAAAACACTACTGCTTTACACAAACCACCTTCCCTGTTTGCATAAAATGGCCTACTTTTTGTGTAACCTACACGTTTAGGTCTCTTTTGATATACAGGTAAGTGAATAGCCCATAGAAAATTAACATGGTGGCCTTTCAAGGTTTTAAGGTTTTTAATAAATCACATCAAAGTGATTTATTTAAATCTGTATTTCCCAAAGATGTTAATTTTCATGTTATACTTACTAACATTCTTCCAGAAATATTGTTCCATGGATCCAGTTTTTTGGACTGCTAAATGAACTAAGCAGTAAGATGATATTGTTCTATGATTTTTAGAATCTATGATCCCTTTTATAAGATCATGTCACAAAGCATCAAACAAATCCATTCACTACCCTTTATCAATTTCACGGCTGCTCTTCAACCTCCTTTGGGAAACTTGGCATCAATCATTATGTTACTTTTCTCTCCTGCTCCTTTTCTGTGTTGATTTACAGAGAAGAGTAGATAACATGTCCCTTGTTCTGGCTTGAGAGTATTTATCAAAATCATCCAGACTGATGCAGTGAGTGTTCGGAAATAAAAACAGAATTACTATGAAATTCACACCTGACGCCACACTGCTTTAGGGAAAGCTTCTCTCTGTAAGGGAGAACTTAAAACAGTCTGGAGCCAGACTCCCTCAGGAGCCCCATCCAACAAGAGCAACTAGAAGAGACTCCTCTAAGAAATAACTGGCTGGTGGGTTGCAGGACCATCTGCACAGCCTTTGCCACCAGCCACACATCTGGACTGCTGTACACAATGTAAGAGACAGCCAAGCACTCAAAGAAAGCTGCCTAGGCCTTTCTCTCATCTTGGAAATAAGTGTTGTGGCATCTATCCATGGAAACCCTCTGGGGTCCCCAAGCTCTCTTGATCTCAGGCCCACAGAGAAGTAGATTTTTACCAAGTGGAGGACAGTGCTTCTGTGATTAGAGAAAGGTGGGCAAGACAAAAGAGCAAGGCGGGGTGATTCCCCATGCAGGAGGCCCAGGGATGAACATTGCTGTGACCTTTCAATGTTTATTGACAGGGTGAATTTCAAATTTAAGTACTGAATTATTTGTATATTTTTCAGTAATCCTTCTGGGGGGAAAGTTACAAATGTACTTTACTTTCTTGTTGCCAGGCCTTTACTCACCTGGCTCCTCCCTCCTAGAATACTGTTCTGTACCAGAGCAACCTGTCAAAATCCTACCTTCTTTCCACCCCAGCCTTGTGCTTCACCCTCTTCTGAGGTAGTTCCTGATATCCTCAGCCACAGTGAATCCCTCTCAGTCTCCTGCAGTATTTTGTGCCCCTTGGAAAGTGTATATCCTGTCTGCTATACAGATGAAAACACTGTGTGTGTGTGTGTGTGTGTGTGTGTGTGTGTTACTCATTCTGTTGTGTAATCCTTGGGTTGGGATCATAGTTTACCTAGAGCTTCCAGCCCATACTTACTAATCAGCACTCAATAAATGTTTATTGAGTTAAATTTGCCTTTAGCACCTTGTTAGCCAGGATAATCTTCATTTAAGGTAAAAAAAAAATCCAATTCAAACTGGCTTAGACAAACAGATTCATGTTCTTGGTGACAGAAGAATTTATTGACACATGTTCCTATAGGGAGCCCAGGGCAAGGCCTGAATTTAGAGTGACTTAAATTACATCATCAGGGATCATCTTCTGTATCATTCAGCTCTGGGTCTCAGGACTAATTCTTATTATCTTCACTTAGATCTCAAGCTATCCTTGAGCAACTCTTCCAGAAGAAGGGAGTGGAGTATGCTGGTTGGCCCGACCTGGGTTACACACTTCCCCTTGTAATCAGTGTGGTCAGCCCCAATCAAACGTGGAGGTTGAACAGGGAAGGTATGGTCTCCTACCACATGAAGGTGGCTGAGCTACCAGGCAGACAAAAACAACAGCTATCATAACAACCTTCCTCTTGTAGGAAGAAGAACAAGCCTCTGGCAAGGAGAACTGTCAAATAATCTGTAACACAGTGAGTTGGTCATCCATTTGCCAGAAATATTTCACAGGGTTGGAAGGACTGGACTTTTAGTGCTTTCCTATTTTCATATTGTTTAAGATACAAAAGAAGGTTCACAATGAAGAGAGGAAAAAAGAGATGCTGAGCTCAATGGACTTGTATTTTATTTTTGCAGAGAGCAGATGTGGCGGTGGCTCCATTAACTATCACCTTGGTTCGAGAAGAGGTTATAGACTTCTCCAAGCCATTTATGAGTTTGGGTATCTCCATCATGATCAAAAAGCCACAGAAGTCCAAGCCTGGTGTATTCTCCTTCCTTGACCCTTTGGCTTATGAAATTTGGATGTGCATAGTTTTTGCCTACATTGGAGTGAGTGTCGTCCTCTTCCTGGTCAGCCGCTTCAGCCCCTATGAGTGGCACAGTGAAGAGTTTGAGGAAGGACGAGACCAGACCACCAGTGACCAGTCAAATGAGTTTGGGATATTCAACAGCTTGTGGTTCTCCTTGGGAGCCTTCATGCAGCAAGGATGTGACATTTCTCCCAGGTCAGTCAGCTCTTTTCTCAGCCTCTTTGCTCAAAGCTATATATTTCTTGGGGGAAAGCATTGGAAATTTAAGAGGTAAGAATTATTTTTTCAACTACTCTTTACAGTTATTGCCCACTGCATGCTATGGATGATCTGGATCCATCTGTAGACAATCTAGCTCTGTCTGCCATTGAATTAATGTGTTCTATTAAGATTAAGGGGAAGAATCGTGACTGACATGCAAAGAAATAATGAGGAAACAGTGTGCTACAAATGATACTTATCAAAGGTCTACAATATGCCAAGCAATGATCTCATTCCTGTACATACAACCCTTCCCTGAATGTTTGCAGAAGCAGAAAGTGGGACTCACCTTCTATCTGGTTTTATAAATGAAAAGAAATGGAAATATCAGCTCTCTTTCCAAGGTTACACAGTCAGTAGGAGAGCTGAGATTCAGGCCACTGTCCCCCACTACAGGTATACAACACAGGGAGGAGTGGTGGTTGTCAGTGGGTAGCACATCCATGTGGCTGGCCTTGGTAAGTCCTCACATCCTCGTGGACTTTGGCTTGTTCAACCTAAGAGAAAAATATTCTTATCTTTGAAAAAGATCCTGGAAAAACTGTAATTCCTTATTTCTTGTGGTCCAAAAGAAATCATGAGAAACACCTCTGATATTGCAAAATCAATGGGATTTGGGGTCTTTACATGGGACCAGAGCAACTTCATTTTTGTATGTGTTATATGTTGAACTTGTAAACACAATCTGTTTTGAAACAAGTGGATCCTGGGCTGGAGATTTAGCTCAGTGGTTCTGGCGCCTGCCTCGCAAGCGCAAGGTCCTGAGTTCGATCCCAGTGCCGGGCGTGGTGGCTCACGCCTATAATTCCAGCACTTGGGAGGCAGAGGCAGGAGGATTGCTGAGTTTGAGGCTTGCCTGGGCTACATAGTGAGCTCAGGGCCAGCCTGAACTATAAAGCAAGACCCTGTCTCAAAAAAAAAAAAAAAAAAAAAACCAGAAGCATAGTAAATGAAACAAGTGGATCTAAGACTGACAGGAGGAAGAGTAGAAAGGAGAAAGTGGAAAAAGAAAATTGAAAATCAATAATCTCAACCATTCTCACATTTGCTGACCTGTGCTTATGTGTAACTTTTTACCCACATTCTAGAATGCTCACACATAAACTTCTATAATTTAACTGATCATAATTGCTGGCTATCTATTCTTTCACAGTTACTTAGTGTCTCTGAACTGTCTTTCCTGTAGGCATTCCCTTGCAGATTACCAAACTTCAAAAGCAAGCATAGAGGCATAGCTTAAATCAGACTTCCATGGATAGATCTGGGGCATGAGTGCATAAATACCAGGCTAATGGAAATGTACTGGAGGTATGCTTACCCCTAACATCATTTTGCATTTGGCTGCCAATGAGGACCAATATTTCTAAGTAGCAATGGAGCTTCCCCCAAGACTTATTTTGCCCACTGTATAATTTGGAAAGTCTCAACATTCACCACTATAATCTTGTTTTTCTTTAAATAAGAAGACTGTCTGGGGGGGGTGCAAGGGGAACGTGGGAGAGAAGGTGTGAGACTGAGTGCTTGGCCAACACTGGCAAACACATGGTGAAGACAGAAAGAACTAAGAAGGCGAAGGGATTACTTAAAAATAAATCAGGCCAGTGGATAAACAGTGGGAAAAACATTCCCATCTAGTCAGAATAATGTAGGGCCATCAAAAACAGCATATGCCATGAGCTTGTTTTTCCATTATTTCTCTCATGAGGAGGCATGTGCCTCTTTGTGCATCCCTGCGGTCTGACCTTGGAGTTCCTGTTCACACTTCCCAGTAGCCCTCTGGAGGTCTCACGCACGGTCCACACACCATGTCTCTTATCAGGTGTGTTTTGATTTAATCCACACTTATTAGGCAGTGGTTGTTGTTCAAAACATACTGGCGGGAACCTCCAGCTGATCCCTCATGTGCCAGGTCTC
The DNA here is from genome assembly GCA_004025085.1 of Thryonomys swinderianus. Taxonomy (NCBI): domain Eukaryota; kingdom Metazoa; phylum Chordata; class Mammalia; order Rodentia; family Thryonomyidae; genus Thryonomys; species Thryonomys swinderianus. The sequence goes on along the minus strand of PVIC010001330.1, from coordinate 11,155 downwards.
CACAGTCCCTGCCTCAGCGCTCCACAGCTGTTACACAGAGGACACCTGCGGGGATTGGACCGTAGTCCCTGGACTACCGAGAGTTCTCCAAGGGTTAACTCAGAAACTCACAGTGGAGGCTGGGGATGTAGCTCAGTGGCACCGCATCTGCCTGGCAAGGGCAAGGCCCTAAGTTCCATCCTGAGTACCACAAGCAAAACAAAACAAAACAGAAAAAAATTCACCGTGAGGTGAAGAACAGAGTGAACAGCACATATCCTGCCATCTTCCTCCATAGCTTTGCATAACAACCCAACTCTGCTTCTGTTCTTTGTTTGGTCAAACAAAAACGATAGTTTGGAACATTGTTGTGAGATTTAAAAGATGGCACTACACTGAGAAGCCGTGACACAGGACCTAGCTTTCACACAGGAGGCATAGAGAGTGGATGAGGTTTTTTTGTTGCTTTTTTAATTGGCTTTACTTATAGGACTTTGGCTAAACTTCATTAGAAAAAAGGAAGGGAGCACTGCTCACAGTGACCTAAAAGTCTAATAGCCTCTTCTGAGGAAGTCCAAGGACAGAGCAAAAGAGGAACTAGGAGAAGGATTTGTGACTACAGATAGAAGAAGATAATGATAAACCCCAGCAGGAACTGCTGCTGTTGTTTATCCATAATGGGATGTGCTCCACGTTGGACTTCATGGTGCTGCTTGCCTCCTTCAAGCGAGCTTCAGTTCACTGCTCTCATTGCTGATTTATATATCATAGATACATCCTAAGTCCTTGTCAATTGAGAACTTGGAAAAGTAAATTCCAGCAGAACTGCACATATCTACACCCATATACAAATAGCTATATCTCTTCAAAGTTATTGTTCATGCCCAGTAACCAAAAGCCAATAAGATGTGATCAAATACAGTTGTTCGCAAGTAAAGAAGCAATCACAAAACCCTCATCACAGTTTAAGGTTATTACAGGTTGTACCTTATCTATCTTGGAGGTTATCTTTTTCACATCCTAAAAAAACACGGTTGGACTGGGGATTTAGCTCAGTGGTTCCGCCATTTGCCTTGAAAGCACAAGGTCCCAAATTCAATCCCTGGTACCACATACCACAATGCTGGGCGTGGTGGCTCACTCATGTAATCCCCGCACGAATCCCAGCACGCATGTAATCCCAAGAGGATTGCTGTGAGTTTGAGGCTTACCTGGGCTACATAGTGAGCTCAGAGCCAGGCTGAACTATAAACCAAGTCCCTGTCTAAAAAAACAAAAAGAAACAAACAACAACAACCCAAAAAACCCATGGTAGCAGGCAGTGGCTTGTAGTTTAGTGAAATCAGGAATGGCTGTTTTGTGATTCTCTTGCCCTGAGAGTGGAGGGCCACTCTCAGATATTGTGTTCACATTTATGTAAGCCACGAGAGAAGGAGGAAATGTTCCTAGCCATATCTGTCTCTTTGGATCAAGAAAACCAAAGCATAACAAAATGTTCTCACCCCAAACAGATGTCTGCTTCTACCTCACTGGTTAGAACAGTAGCCTGTGATTATTTATGCTGGCAAGTGAAAATAGGAAAGCAAGAATTTAGGCTTCATACCCTTTTAGAGAAGAAGAGAGAGTCAATCAGGAGCTTTGGCCACAGTACCTAAAGTCATTGTTTTCCATGCGAGCACTACAAATCCATAAAAATAATCTGAATTAACACATTCAATAATGTATTCTGCCAAGTGCTACTGAAATACTTAGCTGTCCTTTCCCTCTTCCTTTGAAATATTTCTAGGATGGTTTTTGGAATCTACTTTTTAACCCTGAAAGTTAAAATACAGCCTAACTGTGATCACAGGTTGCATTGTTTTTTTCATTACATTGATAGTGAGACTAAGAAACCATTCATGAATGGATCTTGTAGGCCTATGTCTAGAGCCTGAAGACCTATATTTAGTAGATATTTTGGACTGCTTTTTTTCCATACAGAGGAACATTTTCAAAAATGCATAAAGAGGAAAAAAATCACCATGGACAAAATGTATCTTTCTTTTCCCCCAATTTTCCTCTCTTCCTTCCCTATTTGTGGCCAACATCATTCATCATTCACTTACTCAACAGGTATTACTAACTTCCTATGACTTGCAAGATATGATTTTAGATCCTGAGGATCTAAAGATATGTGTATGATCCACCCTGTAGTGGGATAGGAGCCTCTGCTTCAAGGAGCTGGGAGTATATTGGTATAAGGCTGAATGAGCAATTGTGCATGTATAAGGTTTGATATGCCACCAAAACAATGAATCTTCTGTTGCAACAGATGATAAAGGAAGTGGAATTAAAGGATAATCACTTAGAGTGCTTTGAGAATGTCTCTCTGAGGACCTGATGGGTAAGAGAGAGTAAAATATATACAGAGCTGAGAGATACACAGAGCCATGAGTGAAGTTCCCAGGCAGATAACAGGCTAGTGCTCTCAGACTGGAGAAGTGATGTGTATGCCTGGCTTTTAGTGAATGAGGACCACAGGGGCCTGAAATGGTATTGGAAAAGTAGGCAGAGGTCAGATCATTCATGTATAGATGTGGGGTTTATTCTAAATCAAATGGAAAGCCACTGGGAGCCTTAAGCAAAAGAAGAGTTGAATTGCACGCTAAAATACCACCTTGGGGAGCTATGAGGAAAACAAAGTAGGGAAGAGAAGAGCCCAAAGGAGAGGCCTACAGGACAGACAAGAGGCCCCTATAGCTATCCAGGGGAAATCACAATGACAGAAATTATGACAGCCATGGACACGGATTTACAATCTACTTTGAAACAGGAGTTGACAGGACTTGCTGATGGAGGGCAGCAACTAAGAAGATGAAGAGAGGAAGGACCCAAAACAAACCCAGAAGGGAAGACACACCCACCAAACATGAACCCACAGTTCCAGAGACATTGATCTCTAAAGGGGACCTCAGTGTGTTCTAGTTTATCCATCTCATTACAGATGGGGCGACTCGGGCCCAACATGGAGGAGAGGTGTTTTCTCTGAGGTGACCCAGGCAATACCTGCAGCTTGCTGATGCTCAGACCAACCATCCCTTCCCAGGCAGTCTCAACACACAGCACCATTATGTACAGGGGAATTTGGAGCCATCCTCCTCAGCAGCCCTCTTGGAGCCCCATTTCCTCAGTGAACCCTTTGGGGATCAGTATTTCCCGGGCTCGGATGACTTTAGTAAGGAGAAGGAAAGGGTGTAGAAGGGTCTCTTATGTAGGAGAACACAGGAAAATGAGAAGTTATGATTTCAGCTTCAGAACTCTCCCTTTCATTCCTGATCACCGTCTGCACTAGCATGTATGGTGTTTATGTCCACCAGGTGAAGATAATTACTCTCAGTGAGAGAAAGTCCCAGACGGGCCAGAGGTGGCACTTTGGAGATCTCCTAGGACCCTGTGTCACACCCATGACCCCCTGAGCTAATTTACTGCCTGTGGGCCCTGAACTGACTCTTCCTGGGAACACGATGCCCAAGGAAGAAAACTGTACCAGATACCCAAGGACAGCCTGGCCTTTGTGTTCCCAAACAATTTCCATGGCAACAAGTGTCCCATGGGAACTTAGAGGCAAAAGAAAACTTCTGCCCTGCACCTCCCGCTGTCACTCCTACCCTTCCAGAGAGAGCCATGTAAGCCCATTTGACTCATCTGGAGTTCACAGTTGTGTTTGAGGGGAAAAGAGGAAGATGGGTGTTGATGAAAGCAACCCGAGAAATAAAGTCCTTCTCATTTTACAAGCCTGATTCAGGCCACAGGTTTACTGCTTCAGGGAACAGGGTCACAACAATGTGTGGACAGCAATAAGAAATGTGTGATAGATGTTCTGGGTTTGGGACTAGGTATGGGGGTTTCCTCTGGGGCCACCTGCATGTGTACCACCTGGGGTATTCAATCAAGGGCAGGTTTTCCAATCTGTGAAGCTGGAAGCTCTGTAGTTGTACAGAACTGTGCATTACACACACACACACACACACACACACACACACACCGCCTTAGAATATATGTGCAGTGATATTTAAAGGTCACTGAACTAGGGATAGTAACGAGACCTGTCTCAAGTGGATATAAGCAGGATTAAGTGAGAGAATGTATGGGAAGTTCTTCCCTCACACAGGCCTCCTTTAGCAAAGGCTGCTAGTGCTGTCATCACTGTCATCTGAGCCTCTCTGAGACACCTAATGACCTTCGGCCCTCCATGACATGGACCCATATCCCTTCCTTACTGAAACACACACTGATGGACTCATCTCTACAAGGCATTCAGAACCAGGCAGGAAGTATGCTTATTCTAAACACTCAAAACTCGGTTGCTACATGCCTGTGTCTCATGGGGTGAATCAGGGCTGGCCTCAGACCAGACCGGGGAAAGAGAGGAGAACTGAAGAAAAAGATGTGGAAAGGAGCCAAAAAAGAAAAGGTGCTTTGTCATCTTTGTTTCCCCACTACCAGGATCACTCCAGGCTTCTCTTTGCTGAGAAAAGAGCCATCATAAGTGTTTTTATTCAGTGTACCTACGTCCGTCAGGCACTATGATAATGTTAGATTATTTTACTCCTAATCATCATGACAGCTTCTGCCCTGTACTACAATGCCAGTGTGTAGATGAGAAAATTAAGGCTTGAAGAGATTAATTTCTTTGTCTACTGGGTACCCAGAAAAGCTGGCATTATAATCTGTGGCTAATTCTAATATCCATGATTCAGCCCTGTCGGACTGCTGTCTTCTCTAACCACAGATCTTCTAAAGGTAATGAAGGACTCCCTGAGGACTCCAAGAATTCATGGGTGGTGCCCTTTTTCTTCTATCTAGGGTTTCCTAGCTCTTATTTTATTTTTCAAAAGAGAGGCCTTTTGTTTTGGCTTTCTATTTCACTGTTACTATTCTTTGCAGTATTGCTGTTAAAATGCACCTTCTGAAGGAGGAGGTGAGCACCAGGAGCACACCGCATCCCCGAGAGCAAGACTAGTATGGCCAGTGGGGGAGGGGCGTGCCAAGAGGGTGACAAGGACAGAGATGGGACTCTTTGGAGAGGCCAGCATTTTGGCTTCAGCTGACAGGTAGCTGTAGGCATTGGAAGGGAGCCATAGTCACGGCCCAAAGTTGGAGAAGACATACGTTCAACTTCAGCTATGAATTAAGAATGAGAAGCAAGGAGTCATGATTAAAAGTGGTTTCAAAATTACGAGGGATGGGCAGGATCCAACATCCAGATATCCATCCTATGGAAGTAGCCACACAACTGTGACCACACGCGTGTGTAAAGATGTCCACTGCACTGTTGTCTAGCCAGCTGGATCAGACCCAGAGCCTGCCAGTGGAAACCTGGGCCATGAAGTGACCCCTCATCACTCACGGAGCAGGAGGCAGCTGTTGAGGTGGATGACGAAGGAGAGCGATGCTGCTGTGGGGAGACCTTCAGGGCTGCAGTGGCAAGAGATGGTGGGCTATGGTCCTGCTGGTCCCACATTACAGGCTCTTTCCATTGCACCACGCTCTCTTTCTGGAGCATGGAAATTAGGACACTAAGAGTAATACATGGAGTTGGTGATAAAGGAAATATCCATATGGGCTGAGATGAGGAGAGACCTCCAGGATGCGTAAAAGTGCCTTGAAAGCTGAGATAAAAGTTTCTACAAAAGCAAAAAGAAATGAAGAGTAACAGCCCTCATGAGGGGTAACCATGAGCAAAGGGACCAAGGCAAGCCATGGAACCTTCCAGTTTGTCAGGCACTCCCTGGTCTCAGCACTTACCAAGTTTAATGATAGACTCAATACCACAACTCTGGTGCTTCCTGCACCCTGCAGTAAGGCCACTGGTGTCATCTAAAATGGACATTGTAGGACAAGTTTTTCGACAGCCACCGAGAGGAGCTCTAGGAGGCTGTTCTTGACTCCCTGAGGGAATCTTTGTTGGTTAATGACAAGACCGTCTTGCCACGGATGGGGTGTATTTTTGGCCATGTTCTAATTTCTGGGATGAAAGAGGCCTTGGCAGCTAGTGGGGGAGCTACCAGCCACTGCTGCTGCCAGGCTATTTATCTCTGCAGGAGCAGGTGGAAGAAGCTGCTAGCTAGAGGCTTCCCTTTGGGCTGAGGACCACTTGGCATTCACGTCTCTTGCATGTTCCATGATGGGGGTGAGGAGAAAAAATGGGGAAGGGCTTTGATTTTGGGTTTTTTTCTAATTACTCTAAGTATCTTTAGAGATACAAATGTTTTGATATGTGTGTGTGTGTGTGCACGTGCACACGCATGTGGGCCTTATTTTATTAGCCTAAAGTCTATTTAACTAGTACATAAAACTGTACATATCAATGAGCTATCATGTGATGTTTTGATAAAATACATAGTATGTAATATTTAAGTCATGTTGAGAACATCTATCTTTTCCAACATTTACCACTTTTTTTACACGAAGACATTCAAAATCTTGTTTCTTTTCAAAATGTATAGCGAGTTATCATTATCTATGGTCACCTACAAACCCAACAGCATATCAGGACATCTCACTTCTACCTTATGTGGTGCTTGTGATCCATGTTTCCTCATCTCTTTTCTCTGCCCACCCCCACACACACCCTAAGTCTCCTCTATGCTGCTCTCACCTACACTAGGATCAGCTTCTACAAGGCACCCTTGAGTAAGATTGTTTGGCACTTCTCTTTCTGTCCCAGGGTTACTTAGCTTGACATAATGATCTCAGTTCTATCTACACTGCTGCAAATAAGATTTCATCCTTTCAACACTTATAAATAGCATTCCATGGTATATGGGTGTATTGGAATTGTGTACATACCAGTTTTTGGCATTCCACCTCAGGGGATGCTTAGGTTATTCCTGCATCTTAGCTATCATGAGGAGTGCTGCAGTGAACACAGGAATCTAACATTTTAATTGAGTTCCACCTGAAACTTAAGTCTTGCATTAGGCACAGTACTAAATACTCTGACAGATTTGCAGAGTGAAGCACGATGAGTCCAGACCTTTGCATTTGCAAGGCTATAAAGGGACCAAGATGTGCAAGGAAAAGGATAGACAGATTAAAACAAGAATAATTCCTAATAGCAACACTGATGTTCAATAGGTAGAAAAGACAGAAATACCATAGAGGGCTAAAATGATCTAGGCTGGCTTATAAGAAAGGAAACTTGATCTTGTCCTTATGCACAAAGTGAGTTTATAGAAAGAGCTCTAGATTAGGCAGTGGGGAGAAAGGCAAGCAGAGAGAGGAGGGCCATGTTTTGAAACCAAACATCTTGTTCTCCTCAGACACACTTGAGTGCGGATTCATTCATCATGCATTAGGCCTTAAGACTGGAGCCAACAACCTAACTGCTGAACTCCTTTGGTCTCAACATTAAAAAGAGACCATTCATACAAATAGCACAGGCTTCTTATGAAACTAGATAAACAGACGAGGCAGAAGTATGCCATATAGATCACAGTTTAGACCAGGTATTCCAAAGCCTTAAACATCTTTTCCTTCCTCTCCAAATCACCTTATTTTCCCTTCACTCTGTCCTTGGCCTCCCACCAATCACTTACTCTCTGCTGAGAGCTTCTGGAGACTCAATGACACACAGCTCCCCATCTGGCCAGACTCCCAGCTCACCCCCAGCCTGAGGGAAGCAGGTCCAGAGGCTGTGCCCAGGAGAAGGAGAAAGGCTGCCATGGCCACACTATGACTACAGAGACTGGCAGCATTACTCACTTCGCAGCTCCTGGACTGAACCTGGACCTAAGCTCCTGCCTGCTTCCCTGTCCTGATTCATCCTTCTGGCAGAGAGCCTTCCCTGAAAACCACACATTCCCTGGTTCCTTCCTACTCTCCTGGATGCCTGGCTTTGTTTCTTTGTGGTCAATGTTCCAGTGGTTTTCCCTGCCTCCATTTTAAATAGCCAGCGCTTTCCAACAGAAGAGTTGGGACCGTGGGTTCTACAGTGAGACCTGGGCTTGACTCTGCCTCCTGCACTGACTTGCTTATAACCCTGAACAAACACACTGCATCTCAGTGCCTGCACTGCTTCTATTGTTCTATGACAAACCAGCCCCAACTCTTTACATAAGGTAACAGCCATTTTATCATGCTCATGAGTTCTGCAGGTCAGGAAGTTTGGACAGGGGCACAGTGGGGTGCCTGGGGTGGTGGAGAGAAAACACAAGAGCCTGAGGTGAGTAGACAGTGGGGCTTGAAATTACCCAAAGGCTCTCTCCTTATATGGCCACTGAGGCTATTGTCCTGAACACATCAATGTGTCCTCCCTATGCTCTTGCCCAACCTTCTAGTACTATGCAGGCCGGGTTCACAAACAGTTGTCCCAGAAAGAAGCAGATAGGAGCTGTATCACTTTTCATGACTCCTACCTTCAGAAGTAGCATGTGTCATATCCCTTATAGTCTCAAACCCATCTAGAGAAAAAGAAAAAGAACATAAATTATGCCTTTCAGTAGGGTTTGTCAACACGCATTATATAAAGAGAATGTGGAATGAATAGAAAGGGTTACTGTGGCCATCTTTGAGTAACACTGTCTTGTGCCTTATGGATAAAATGACAATAATGCCTTTTGGCAACATGGTGAAGGTCAAATGGGTTAAGGTATTTAAAGGTCTTAGCAAGGTGTGTGATATGTAACAAGTGCTCATAAAAGGCATATATTTTCTCTTTCCAAATGTGTGTGTGTATGTAACACATATATTCAAGGGTTATTAATATTCCATGTGCTCAGTATACATTATTTTGTGTCCATAGTAGTGTTAGTAATTATTTGCTAAAGTAATACATCTATAGGTCAATCCTTAATTAATTTATAGAGTCTTAGAAGTCCTGCAACTTCTAGTATAATCACCTTATTTTATATTTTTGAAAAACAGCAGTTAAGAGAGTTCACCACAGTACATTAAGTACTGAGCATTTTATAATCCAGACCTGAATGAAGCATTTCTGTTGGAAATAAGTCAAGTGATGCTTAACAAACAATGAGCTATTTTTCAAAAGACTAATGTTTAGATCTGAACATCTTTCAGCTTATATAGGGCCTTCAACTTGATCATAATCCCTTGGGGAAAATGAAAAGAAACAGGAGAAGCACAAAAGCTTAGTGTGCTTTCATGTTTCCTCTGAAACCTCTTCAGCAAACATGAACACTGTGATGAGCCAGGCTGCAGCCTTTGCTTTATTAAGACCACACACACCGCTCTTCCTTCCCATAGCTCAGGGTCTCCACAATGCAACAGTGTTCTCATGATGTGGTGAGCAGAGAACAATCCAAGTTAGAAAACTTGAGCCACTATGACTCTCCTTGCCTCATGGAGAGGTATGCTCCCTCATCTAGAGAACCCAGCTGGACACGCTGGACAACACTCAGGGGGTGTGCCTGCGTGACCTTGCACCTCTGGGCTTGTCCTGGTCTCAACTCTCTGAAATTCTGCAGTTGAAAGCATTGACTGAGCCCTACCATCAGTCTGTGCTTTCCTGAGTAGCAAGAAAATACTCAGAAGAAGGAAACATGGAGCCTGCCTCTGTGCCTTTCATCATCTAACTAGGGAGACAAGGTTAAACATATAAGAAACAGTGTATTACAAGCTTCAGACATATTCTAGGGCCCAGGTGCCAACAGTGGGTAATTTAAGGAGGACTAGAAGACTCTTCCTCATCTACCCCCATCTACTCCCATCTGGGAGGGAGATTCATGATTAACTGCAATCAAATCCAGCCACTCTCCCTAGAAAGCCATTGGCTTTCACTATATATATTACAACAAAACCTAGTACAGAAAGGAAAATAGCTACTTTCCTATTGTAGATTCACCAAACTGTGTTCATAGTTTGTTATTTCTCTTAAATCAACCTTTTATCATTCAGTGGACTTTACGCATCTTAAATTTGAGATTATATAACCAAGAAGCTAAAACAAGTCTTTAAAACCTGGGACTTTATAAAGATAAGCTATTTCTCCAGCTTCCTCAAGCTGAGAGCAAAAACTTCCATCCCAACCCTGAAGAGAAAAGGGTCACTAGAACCATACCTTCCCCATTTTCTAGGCCCTTTACTGGGCCAAAGCCTAGCTCAATCCATGTACCATATGTACCCTTCCTTCTCTTTGTTCTACCCCTTTTATAAATTAGAGTTTCTGTGCACAACAGGCATGAAGCAGAGGGAGACAGGGAGGAGCTATCTTCCCCATATGACCAACTTGTGATTAAACTCATTTTTCCATTTTATGAGCTTTTCTCATTGGCTCAATTAACAAATCTAGCCTACGTTTAGGGTGTGATATGCATACACACACTAAAAAATGGAAGATTACAGCACAAGTGAGGTTTCACTCATTATCTTTTCCCCCAACACAAAGTGATTTTATTTTTATAAATTCTATGTGTGACATACAGACAAGTGCATAAGTCATACACACACAGCACAACTCATTTTTATAAAGTGAAAACATCTACATAATCAGCACTCAAATTAGGAAATAGAACACTACCAGAATCACAGGTACCCCATTTATTCCCTTCCTCCCACCTCCCCCATGACAGGAGTGATCAAATCCTAACTTCTTGTACCATATGTTTTACTAATTGAGTTGTTTTGGAATCTCCTACATGGAATCATACAACATGTGCTCTTTCATGACTGTTCAATATTACATTGTGACTTATCCATTTTATGACATGAAGTCATAATTTATTCATTCTCATTGTTGTGTAGTATTCTACTATGTAGATATACCACAATTTATTTCATGTATTCTTGCAGTTGAATATATGAGTTATCCCCATGGTAGGATATTATGAGTAGAGTTGCTATGACAGCAGTGGCAGTCCTATGATGAAAATGAATACCTTTCTATTAAGTAAATATCTAGGAGTGGAATTTCTAAGTCAATTTATGTATATTTTTCTTATGTCAATCCTAACAAACTATTTTCATAAGTTATTGTGCAAATTTTGATTCTCATCCACAACTTATATGAAGCCCAGTTGCTCCACAGTTTCCTTTTTCATTTTAACAACTAAGCATGTTATAATATCACAGTAGGGTTTTAATCTATATTTCCTTGATGATTAGTAGTTTTTCTATTTTTGTTGTTGTTGTTAGGTTACCTATCTTTTCTTGTCCTGGAACTGTTCTTTTTTTGTTT